>JAXBDA010005893.1:0-22678 GCA_036023075.1 Gaultheria prostrata | reverse complement strand
CGGATGAAGCCCTTTCCGGTCATTTTTTTTGGTGATTTCTCGCGGGTACCCTTAAAAATGTGTTTTAAACACATTGAACGGTTCGGATCATAAAAATTCGATCGGAAAATGGTAGGTCCTTATTTTATTAAGTTAAGGTAGTCCTTATAAGATCATAACTGATATATATATATATATATATATATATATATATATATATATTGCATACCTCTATTTAAAAAGTAAAAAAATGTTAAAAGATAACTAAAATTTGATAAAAAAAAATATAAAAGATGAAAATTTACGCAATTCCATACAAAACTTTTATCGTAAAAATTTATCTCAAAATTGAGTAGGAAAAAAGAGAATATTAACATATAGGGCCGCAATTGTAATAGTGAATAACTAGAAGGTCTGAGCAAAGAAAAAAAAAAAAGAATTACTAGAAGGTTACTAGTATTATAGATACAGAGGACCACTACCATTTTGAAATATTGTTCACTTCGTTGCCAGTTTCGTAGCAATTTGTTCGTAGTCTGTAGCACCAAAAAAATTCATCCAGGTTGAAAAAAATAACGATTAAAAACAATAATATGGAGTACTTAAAAATAAATTTAATAAAAATTAAGATAAAATAATTGAAAATACTGTGTCAATAAATTCATAAAAAAGTAGCCCATAGAGGACCTTGGGGTGTTTTGGCAAAATAATTAAGTCCTGATTATTTTTTATCCGAATTAAAAAAAAAATTGTAGTTGTTAGTCTGGTGTCAATTTTTTTTGTGAATTTTTAATTTGTCTCAATGATACAAATTTAAAAAGTAAAAAATATGATCAAGAGTTCAAGAAGTTGTCCTATAGGGACGAAAGGTAAGATTCGCATTGAAGAGAAATGAAAGATATTGCTTTCAATCAGGCTCTTGGCCCTGCCCTAGTCTCTGATCTTCAAACTGATTCAATACAGTGTCAGAATACCACGATGGGAAAGAGAGGCAGCCCCAAGCGAACTCTCCAATCCGGATCCTTGTCTTCCATAGCCAGGTTTCCCCCATGAGATCCAGAAAGAATGTCTTAAGTAAGTTCGCTAATTCAAAAAAAAAAAAAAAAAAAACAGATCAACTTTTTTTTTTTTGTGAATTATTGATTCATCTCGATGGAATGAATTTAAGAAGTAAAAATTATGATCAAAATCTTAAGTAAGTTCACTAAAAAAATAATCCAAAATAAATTATTTTTTTGTCTTTATTCACAAAAATTTTAGTATGGTTAACACTTTTTTACTTTTTATATTCATCTCGTCGAGACGAATTAGTAATTCATAAAAAATTAACACAAAATCAAAGAATAATCTAACTTAATCATTTACCCGAAAAATCCTTAAGAGCATCTCCATTTAGGCTAGAAATGGCCTTAGAGCATCTCCAATCCTTACCATTTTCCACCCAAGCCCAAAATTTGAGTAAAATGCTTTAAAAACCATCTCCAATGCCATACATTTCCTACTCATTCTTAATTTTATCATTTTCCTTACCCAAATTTAAGGAGACTCAAATCCATACCCATTTTTTCTCAACACTCTTTTCACCTTCTTATCATTTACAAATGCGTCATTTTGACCCAAATTTTGAAGAAATACTAGATTTAAAAAGGGAATTGATAATCGCGCTCCTTGTTTTGATGCAGACGCTCTAAGCTATAGTGGTTTTCCAAAATTACCATTTTTGCAAGTTCCATGATTTACTTCAGGCGCTCCAAAAAAACTTTACTCTTCTCCTCTGCCTCCTCTCACTTAAGGAAGAAGAAAAAAAGAGGAAGACAAGATGGACACGCACCCACCAACCCCTAGCCGTCAAACGCCGCTCCCGTTACCTTTTGTTGCAGGTAGCTGCTCCCAATCGTCGCCTCTGGGTTTTGGGTTTGCTCTGTCGTTTGCTGCTCTTTTTCATCGCGGTTTTGCTCCCCTTATTCTCTATTTGTGGTATTTTTTCTACATTCCTTTTTTGCTGAATTTTGTGCCGATTGAGTGTCTTATTCTAGTCTTTTGGGAGTATGACCCATGGATGGAGGATGGGTCCCAATTACCAAAAATCACCATAACGAATGATTTCACTTGGAATCACTGGAACCACTTTCTTACATATATAATATGCTAACGAATTTGGATTAAACAATGGATTGAACAACATAACCTATTACATGGATTAAACAAATGGAACTTACTATGAAGTTGGGGATAGTTGTCATTAAATAAATAGCTCCATTTTGGCAGGTCCTGATGGAGGGTGAGACTCAAGATATTGGTGGCTTCGAACCGGGCTTTACAAATGAGGATTTCGCAAAGATAAATGCCATAAGAAATCTTGCAGCCACAAGTAACTTTGAAGAAATATCAGAGTTCTACGAATCAAGTGAGGGCGCGAATTATGCTGACAATGCTAGGGATTCTGGTAAGTTTCTTTATGCTTGGGATTCTAAATCTAGATTCTTTTTTATTGTTTATTATTGGTAAAGTAAAACATATAATGTGCATCATTATTAGTGGAAAAATTTTCAACTCGAGAAGAGCTCCTCGATAGGGTTCGTAACATGGCTTATCGTGCAAGTGTAACATTTCGGGACCCACCGTTTGGACCTCTAGGGCATTTGCAGTGTCATTTTCTTTTAGTTATGTTAAACAGCTTCCGCACTTTGGTAGTTTTGTTTATTCAGCATTTTTGTTAATAAATTTGGAGCATGGAGAATTTGAGATGTTGAATTACTACAAAAGGTTGGTTTTGATTCACCTATCTTAATTTTATTCAAGATTCATTTTTATTAATTTATTTTGAGTCATAAAATATTTTTGTTTAGGCTTCGTGTCCTAGGATTTTTCTCTTGGTTCACGGCCGGTCATGTTTCCCATTTTGGGGCGTGACAAAGGTGGTATCAGAGCTTAAGTTTTAAAATTTTACACTTACATTTTGCATTGCATCTTGTCTTAGAAGAGGTCCGGGTCCCTTGAGTCTATAGGCTTGTGAGTCTTGAGTCATATAGGCATGTTAGTTAATATTTTTTTTGTTTTGTTTCGCATATTAGCTTATACTTGATCATATTATATTTCAAGCAGTTTGGGGTGATAGATTGTATACGGCGTAATTTGAGGTCCAAAGTTCGTTTCCGCGGTTGAGCCATTCTTGCAACTCGTGGCCGTGGTCGTACCATTCCAACTGGCCATGGCCGAGGTAATGGAACCCCCACTAATCACGAGGATATAGTTGACCCAAGAACTACTGATCCAATTGTAGAAGTTTTTGCCAATTCTATTCCACCTACAACTCCTATTGACCCCACGCTACTTACCAGGCTATTCAGAGTGGGACTGTTCACCGGGTAACATGCATAGACCAGACTAGTAGATACAACAAATTCTATGACTTTCGATAAGGGTACAATTCTAGATAGATTTTTAAAGACAACCCCACCATCATTCATAGGGTCTGACAAACCATCTGATGCTGAAGCTTGGTTCCTAAGGATGGAAAAAATATTTGACATTTTGGGCTGTTCTGAAACACAGAAAGTGTCATTGTCAACGTATAAGCTAGAAAGGGATACAGAGCATTGGTGGCGTATGGCCAAGCAGAATATAAGGGAAAGGAGCATGAATTAATTTGGAGCACTTTTAAGAAGGATTTTGAAGATAAATATAATCCACCTTCAGTTAAGAATCAAAAGCGTAATGAGTTTCTGAAATTGGAACAAAGGAATATGTCAGTGGCAGAATTTCAGCGCAAATTTGATGAGTTGTTAAGGTTGCAGGAAAACTGGTGGAAAAAGACGAAGATAAGATGTGGCATTTTCAGAGAGGGCTTCCATCGAATAGCCATGGGCAGGTTTCTTTACTTGACGTTAAGACACTACCCGAACTTGTGACTAAGGCCCTAATAGCAGAGAATTATATAAAAGAGGAGAATATGATCAAGGAGAATCGATTTAAGAGAACTAGAAAATGGTGGCAAATAGGACAGAACAGTGAGGGTGGTAACTCAAATAAGAGGAAATTCAATGAGGGACATCAAGGTCAACGGTTGTGCGATCATTGTGGGAAATCTCATTATGGTTATTCGTGTGATGGCACGCCAAAGTTATGTTATAGTTGTGGTCAACTAGGACATATAGCTTCTTGATGCAAGGGAAAAGGAAAAGATGGCACGCCATTATGGTTATTCATGTGATGGCACGCCAAAGTTATGTTAGTGGTGGTCAACTAGGACATATAGCTTCTCGTTGCAACGGAAAAGGAAAAGATGTTGATTTGTCGAAGGGGCAAGGTGCCATCTCATTTTACGGTATCTATTTGGAATATCATTGTTTAATTTGCTAATAGGTTGTGATAATTTTTAGTTTAACTACTTTTCTACATTTCGAGGACGAAATTTCTTTAAAGGGGGGAATGATGTGACATCTTGACTTTTCCCTTTAAAAAAAATTAATATTTTTATATAAATAAATAACTCTTCCATTTTTCGTTTTGAAACTTCTTTTTAATATATATACCTGGATCAGGTCCGGACTCCCGCACTTTAAAGAAATCCGGACCTCCCTCTCCCGGCCATTTCTCGGCCAAATGGTTGGAATCCGAACCGTTGGATGTGTTTAAAATGTGTTTTCTAGGGCCTACGCAAGGATTCGGCAAAAAAAAATGACCGGGAAGGGCTTCATCTGAACAGTTTTCATTCAAATCGTAGGATATATATTTCATGAAAAACTACTCGGATGAAGCCCTTTCCGGTCATTTTTTTTTGCCGAATCCTTGCGTAGGCCCTTGAAAACACATTTTAAACACATCCAACGGTTCGGATCCCGACCATTTGGCCGGGAAATGCAAAGTCCTGATTTTTTTAAAGTCAGGGAGTCCTGACTGGATCCTGGTCATATATATATATATATATATATATAGCTCTATACTTATTTTGGAAATTATTCTAAACTCGAATAACTTACTTTTTATTTTTATACATAAGATATTGAGTTATTTTGAATGTGTACATGTATATGTGGGTATATGTTATATCATCGGGCTGCTTAGATTATTGTGGGTCACGCTTAATCTTTAAAATTTAGGATGGGCTTAATAGTGAAAGTGTATTTTAATTAATGAAAGGACCCTTTATTCTTATACATACAGAGAACTAGGATTATTTTATTTCAAGCTTTGGGATATCAAGAGAGAGAGAGAGAGAGAGACTGCAAGCAGCTGATCAAGAGGGGCATGAGAAGTTTCGGTTAGTGTTTTCCTTGTCTTCTTTGATTTTCTCATTTGTTGGTTTTGTATTTTACAATTATATTAGACAAGTAGTTAGAATCTAGATATGCAACCAATGGAGCACGTGTATGTGTAGCCTTAGTTTGGGTTCAAAGAGAAGAGGTTGGTTTAGCGCATGTCTGGTGGTACGCGAGTGTACAGTGATCAAGTAGATTGTCCTTATTAGTTGCATATAGGGTGTGAGTACTTACAATAGTTAAGTTAATGGTTATCGTGGAATTAATTATCTTTGTTTACTTTCTTCCAGATGAGTGAACGAGTATTATCTTGCATCGTGCAATTCCATCATTCCAATCAAGGTGAGTGGTTGCATGTGATCCCTTCATTTGGATTCCTCTTGAGCCTATCGCTTCTTGACATATTCTTTAAATCGTTGTGATGGATAATTGTATTCTTATTCGTTGACCATTTATTGACAATTGACGTACCCTTCGTCATACAAGGTTAATTGGTAATATGTTAGAATGATGGATTGCTCTTATTTCGTTTGTTGTCTATTCATTGATTCCATGATATTTCCGGTTTTCCGTTCTTATGTGATTGGGACCATGTATTATATTTGTGAAAGTTTCTATGGTGATTTTGTCTACTCGGGAAAAGACTTGTGAAATACCATGTGACCCTACTCCGGATCAGCTTAGGGAAAAGACCTAGGCGCCATCCTGAGGCAACTCTAAGTACGGTGTTGGATCCAACGGGCTAAGCCCTGAGAAAATATTTTGCATTTGTTATTATTATTATTATGGTTCTCACATAGTTTGGTTGAGACTCCTATTTATTGTTGTTCGTCGTTATGGTATTCTTGGACAGGCTGATTGGTATAAATGCACATTTTTGTGAATCGATTATTGTTCCTGTTGTTCGTTAATCAGATATTCAACTCATTGATACTACTTGTTGAGCCACCGACCTTTATTATTTGAAACCATTTCTTTGGAGCTCCCACTTATAGTTCATTTATACGTATGCCACGTATTCTTATCACATAGCATGTTTAACTACTCACTGAGCTTTCAATTGACGGATTTATTCCACATTTTTTTCAGGTTAGTTCATGGAGCATAATAGTGGACTCTGAGAAAGTTTCGGGACCCACCGTTTTGACCTCTAGGGTATTCGCATTGTCATTTTCTTTTAATTATGTTAAATAGCTTCTGCACTTTTGTTTATTGTAATACTGAAGGTTTGGGGGTAGATGGCGCTTAGTCCCACATTGGTTGTATATAACAAACCATAGAAGAGACTACTAGTACCTTGGGCTTAAGCATTTTGGGCCATGTGGTGTGGCTTGTGGATCAAATCAAGGTATTTTGGCCAGTGGTCTACACGAGATATTACAGGTTATGTCACCACAATTAAAAAATCAAAACCGGGCTGTTATGTGATTATTGGTTGCGATAGAGGTGGGAAATATATAGGCACTAGTGATCCATTGAATGAAGGGCAAAGGAAATAGGGATCTCGCCTTGTGTATTGTCCTTTTCAGATGTTGAGGAAAAAGAAAGTTGGTAAGCCTTGGAAAGTGGAAATAAAAAATGGAATCGTCAAGTGATATGTCCGGACATCCTTTTTGCCGTTGTTTTTCAAATGAAGAGGTACAAAGTATTAAGTAAATAACCATAGCCGGTATACCACCTCGACAGATTCTTACTTCATTGCGGCAAAGTAATTCTAATTGCAAAGCAATAGCAAAGACAATTTATAATGGAAAGACTACCATAAAAAAAGAAGTATTAACAGGGTCGTACAATGATTCAAGCATTATTTGATGAATTAGGTCGAGGGAACTTTACCTTTGATATAAAACGGGATGGAAATGGCCATTTGACTCATTTGTTTCTTTCCACATCCTTCTTTTATTGCATTAACCAAAAGTTATCCATATGTCTTTGTGATGGATTGTACTTATAAGACGAACAAATATAAGATGTCATTGCTTGATATAGTGGGAGTTTCAAGTTTCAATGGATCATTTTATTCTTGTTTTGCTTTCATGCAAAAAGAGAAGGAAAGAGACTATGTGTGGGCATTGGAAAGATTCAAAATAATTCTGGGCCCTGACCAACAACCTTTTGTGATTGTATCAGATAGGTAATTAGCATTGATGAATGCCATTGAAGTTGTTTTTCCAGGAACTGCAAACATCCTATGTGTGTAGCACATTGAGAAAAATGTTCTCTCAAAATGTAAGTCTCAATTTGAAAGAGGAGAAGATTGGGAGACTTTTTTTTATTGGATTGGACTAATTTGGTTGAATCTCCGGATGAGAGTTGCTTTAATGAAGCTTGGCAGCGTCTTGAAGTTGATTAAGAGGAAAAAGAATATGTTCGTAATTACATTAAGAATACTTGGCTCCCTTTGCATGGACTGAAAATCATCTACACTTTGGAATTGTGTCACTTCTAGGGCTGAAGGTGCACATGCAATGCTTAAGAAATACCTTACTGTTCACGGGAAATTTCCACTAGGGGATAGAAAAGATTTTCCTTGCAATTGAGAACTAACACAATGAGATTAAGAAGAAGATTGCTTCTGAAAAGCTTCGAGTTATGCATAAATTTTGAACTCCCATGTTCAAAGAACTTGTTATGCATGTTTCAATCTTCACACTTAGTGAGCTTTTGAAACAAGGGTCTTGCTAACAAGTGCACCATTGCACCAGTTAAGGGTACGAAAAAGTACACTTAACCCACTTGTACTTTAAGTGTACGTTAAAGTACAAGTGGGACCCACAAGTGTACCTGTTAACATTTCCCTTGAAACAGTATGAGTTGGCGACATCTTCTTTACTGGGTCCTTGTAGAAGTCAATTTTCAAACACCATGTGTCTACCTTTCACACTTTATGCAAAACATGAGAGGTGAACCCTTACTACTTAGCAATATCCATCCACAATGGAGAATTGATATAAGGTCATTCAATATAGATGGTGGAGTGAATACAAACTGAAGTGATATTGAAAGTCTTCTCAAGAAATTTCATGATAAATACAAGTGTATGCCTCTTGGTCAAAGAGAAGATAGCCACAAGCAAATTGCTCAACTTATCGATCCCGAAATTCCATTGACTCTTAAACCAACCATTCAACCCCACAAAGGCCGACCATTGAGATCCTTCAGCTTTTGAGATTGCGAAAAAGACACGAAAATGTAGTGTTTGCCACCACGTTGGACATAATAGAAGCACTTGCCAACGATGTAAGATATTTTTGTAGTAACAACTTTTTTCTCACTGTAGATTTACAGTTTCAACTATTCTTTTTTTTTATTGATATTTGCTCCTAACTATTTTTGGCAGTTAAAAGTTTGGTTAGTCGAGGTGTTCTTACATGATGTAGTTATTGGAAGGAGGTATGTTGTATGTTTTGGTTCAACTATTTTGCTCTTACTTGATGTAGTTACTACTGCTATTTTAGTTGATGACCCCTTCTTTAGTGTAAATGTACATTTTGATGGAGTCATTGTGTGAAAACTCATGAATTTGAAGTAGATTGGTTGTTTATACACTGTAGATTTGCAGCCGTTATGAAGATTTTGAGGGGAAAATGCTAGATAATGCTACGAAAGTATGAAGATCTTGTGTCACATGGTGATTTCAGTATGAAGTTCTTACCAGGAAAGCCCGTTGATTTGCGTGGTAATTTCATTTGTTTAATGTTTCACGAGTCAGGAAAACTCGTTGATTCGTGTGATGATGATTTTGGTTGTTATTGTTTAGCGTTTTACGGGCCAGGAAAGCTAGTTGATTCGTGTGGTGATTTCATTTGTTTAAAGTTTCACGGGCCAGGAAAACTCGTTGATTTGTGTGATGATGATTTTGCTTATTATTGTTTAGCGTTTCACGGGCCAGAAAAAACCCATTGATTCTCGCGTGATGATTTCATTTGTTTAACGCCCATTGATTTGCGTGATGATTTCATTTGTTTAACATTTCACGAGCTAGGAAAACTCATTGATTCGCGTGTGATGATGTTGCTTGTCGTTATTTAGCGTTTCACGGGCCAGGAAAATCCGTTGATTCGCGTGGTGGTTTCATTTGCTTAACGTTTCACGAGCCAGGAAAACTCGTTGATCCGTATCATAATGATTTTGTTAGTTGTTTGTCCAACGTTTCACGAGCCAGGAAAACTCGTTGATTCGTGTAACTTGTTGTTTGTTTGATGATCCTACAGGCCAAGAGCTCAAACGGTGTGGGTATGATGGATCTATGTTGGTTTTGTGTGAATTTAGAGTGTAGGTGCTTGATTTGGGGAGAGGAGGAGAAAAAAATCAAGAGGGGAAGAGAGAAAAGGCCGGCTCTGTAGGGGAGGGAGAGAAATGAAATTTTCTCTGTCCCACTTGCTTATGTAGTGCCAAATGCACCTCACGCCCCTCAACTACCAGAATGCTTCAAACAAGCCCAAAACCAAACAATTTGTCATATTAAACCCACATTTAAGCACTTAAATGCAACTACACCAAATTCCCACTTTAATTTCTGAAATGTTCTATTTTAAAAATTTACGGGTCTTTACACACACTGGGCTTGGAGCAAGTTGGAAGAGGATGGGACTTCGCTCTAAAACCTTATGACCTTTGTAGATGCGAAGGTTTGGCAAACTTAGGGCAACATCACCAAATTAGGGCAACATCTAAACCAAAAAACGTACGAATTAGGGCAAAAACCAGATCGATTTAGGCAAAAAATCAATTCTATTTAGGGAAAAAAACCAATGAATTTTCAACACCAAAACCCACGAGATCGAAAACCTACAACACACAACAATGGAATACGTTCATACCTAAGTGAAATAGAGGAAAACAAGGTCGAGATGAGTATCTGTGGACGGTCGCGGAAAACGGCCCACGGTTTTTTTATGTTGTGTTTGAAAAAGGGGCGAACTTAGGGAAAAAGAAAATTTAGAGTCGCCACCCGGGGTTTAATGTCTGGAAAATGTTAGGTACCCGATGAACCGTTTAGAAAAATAATGTGACTCTTGTGCCGCTGAAAAAGGGTTTGGTCTGCAAAAAATAGAGATTTGGATTCGGGAACCAGGTTACCCGTGGGGAAGGTTTTGTTCAAAAAATGCACCCTGGCCTAATAAAAATCGGTCTCTACTAAATATTTTGGGATTTTTAGAAAATATTTTATTGCCGAACTTTATTCAAATAAACGGTTGATAATGACAGAAATAACAGTAAACAAGTAAACAATTAATGATAATAATGAACGGATAAGCAATAAACACATGAGCATGTATGAATGATGCGAGAAAATAATTAAAACAGAATACCTTGACCTTTTCCCACTGCCCGAGTAGTAAAACTGGTTTTTGAAATTTTTGAGTTTGCAAGGCAGTACCGTGCGGTACTGTGATAGTACCATTTAGTGAAAAACATAGTACCGTATGGCACTGGACTGTACCGGACAGTGAGAAAAGTTTGGTTTTGGATAGTAAAAGGGGTGCTAAGCATTCCTAGTACATAGCTCTGTAAAACCTGACATTTTGGAGTAAAAAATTTGATTTCTCATGAGAGAAGAGCCATGTACCAAGACTTGAAAACCATGTTTTTGACTGGAAATGTGCTAGAAAACACCTCTCCACCCTACGGCATTGATTGGCCGAGAGAAATAAGGCTCCAAAATATTTGGTTTAAACAGAAGTGTCGCGCGGCACTATGGAAGTACCGTACAACACTACTGTAAAACTTCCATATTCTTGTGGCTGGTTTTTGTTGAGCATTGTTGGTACACCAAGCTCAAGAGAGGTATAAGGAACCTCCTTGAACTTGGCCTTACCCTCAGAATACCAAAGTGATTGACTTCGGTGGCGAAACGGAGGTTTTTAACTTCGGGAATGAAGCTTTGAAGCGAATACTCGAACTAGAACTTGAAACTTGGTGTTGTAGGTATCAAAGAGGTCTGGTGGAACTGGGAAATGAGGATCTTGAGTAATGGGTATGAGTGGATGTGGTAGAAGGAGTGGCCGACAAGGGCTTCGGACACGGTTTGGGTTTTTTGAGGTAGAGTTTAGACAGAGTAACGACTGAGATAGGTTCTAACAGAGCTTTAGGATGTTCTCTTATGGATTTCTTCTTTTTTTTTTCGCCTTTTTTTTGGCAGTAGAGCGGATCGGGTATTTGTAGGGGAGAGCCGAGAGAGGTGTAATCATGGAAGACCTAGTTTACATTGAAAAATGGTAGGCTATGTAGTAAGCCTCACCATTCCGCCCGTTGACCCGGGGCCCGCCCGAAGCCTGCCTGAAGCTCGCTAGGTCCGCCCGTTAGCCTAAGCCTGCCGAGCCCGTCATATGGGCAGGCTTAGCCCAGCCTGACTTTTACATGGGCCGGGCTTGGGCCTAAAAATTTTAGCTCCAGCCCGCCCGCCCGACCATTGGCCCGCCCGTTAGCCTAACCCGCCGGCCCGAGATGTCACGCCCTGATTTTCATAAACATAAATGATTTATATATTTCACGTGGTGGTCAACGCCAACCACGGTCAAAGTCAAAAGTCTATCGTATTCCCCGAATGATGTTACATAGATTTCCATATGGTTACAGATTAAAAATAGAGAGTTAAGCCCCAAGGGCATTTACAAGATTTTCTTATACAAAAATGATAAGTTAACTAGGAAAAATGGTAATGCAATTCCTCCTTGAGCCTTTAAAACCATGCATGCACTTCACACAAGTCCATATCATATTCCTCCTTGCCGAGTACCTGAAAATTATAAGGGTGAGCTCACTAGCCCAGTAGGAAAACATCTATCTATTCTAAATGTAAATGAGATGCTCATGAGGTACAACGAAAGAAGGAAATTCAAGAAGAATAACCAAAGAAGTCACGGAAAGTCAAACATAGAAGAGTAGTTCAAGATTCGTCACATTAGATCAACAATCACTCCATTGTGTCCAATACATACCAAGTGTACCACTCTTGCTCTCTATACACCCTCATCATGTGTCTTATTCAATCATTTCATTCAATAAAATCCGGGCATACCATAAAGGCCCCGTGTCACTCCGGACATACCCTTTCGGGCCCCTTGTCACTCCGGGCATACCCTTGCGGGCCCCTTGTCACTCCGGGCATACCCTTTCGGGCCCCTTGTCACTCCGGGCATACCCTTTCGGGCCCCGTGTCAATATTTTCATCCATTTATATCATTTCATGCTTAATCGATTCATTTAAGTGTCCATGCAATAGCTCAACTCAAATCAACGCTCAAAAACTCTAGTTCGCTCGATACCCGACCACTCGCGTCATTAAGTGTCAACCCGTTACTTGAACCAAAAGGGAACTTAAGAACTCAACAAATATCTTTCATGATGTTCGTGGTAGGTATCTCAAAGTGTTTCAATTCAACAAGAATAGATATAGCACGCACGTAACTCGATCGAAGGCCAAAAAGGGTCAAAATTATCGACAAAAGGCTAGGTGGATTGATCCACTAGCAAAGGTGGATCGGTCCACAAGAGCTAGGTGGATCGATCCACTAGCAAAGGTGGATCGATCCACTGCCCTCTGTTCCCAAAAATATTAAAGTGGATCGATCCACTAGCAAAGGTGGATCGATCCAACTGTGTTACGAGCCAAATTTTGCACAATCTCAAGGGAATTTTGGTGGGTTTTGATTCAAGGTTTTGTGAGAACTTTGGAAGGTGAGTTAGGCCAACAATTAGGGATCCAACAACAACGACGACAAGTGAATACAATGAAGAACTCATGGGTTGGGTTCGTATGACATTTTCTCCATTTCCAAAGTGGTTAAAACACAAATAGGGATATACCCACAAACAATCAACATATTGCATTGAGAATTGATAGAGATTCCCCTACCTCTTGGGATTTTGACTAGAAATCACCTCCAAGTATGAAACCCTAGCTCAAGCTCCAAACTCCAAGCAAAAATCTTCAAACACCGGGGTGAAATAAGTACACCAATGCGTAGGTCTCGTGATTTTAGGAAGGTTTTGTGAAGGGGCTAGGTTTGGAGGGTGAGATTTTCTTTGGTTTGGTGGAGGGCAAAGCTTGAGAGGCTATGGAGGAGAGAGAGGGAGACGGCTGGGAAATTTTTTTGGGGAAGGAGATGAACTCCTCTCTCTCTTCTCTCACCACATATACACAAAACACACCCACACCACACAATTTAAAAGGTTTCCAAGAATTACACCAAAAACCCGCAAGTGGCTTGTGTAAACCCAATTCACCCCAACATTACACATCACATAAATCCTTTCATCACTTAAATCAAATTTATCATTATACGAGATTACACGCATTACCCCAATGTAATTTACGAAATATAAACATGAATTTGCGGGTCTTTACACGAGATATTAGCCCGCCCGGAAGCCCGGTACACTAATACACCCATATGTATGCATGGGAACAAAATTATTCTCATGTTGCTTTTTGCAAGTAAATTATGCATTTTATTAATGCACAATGCGAGTCAAAAACCGACTTGGTTTGCCAACTTTTGTACTACAAGTGTTTACATACCTCAGCAGACACTGGACATGGGAATGTTTAAAAGTATTGGGTATTTGACATGCTGTAGGTCATTGTGTTGCTTTTTGGTCCTTGTTTTATTTTTTTCAATCCATCGGAAAAATAAATCCTCCTTATTTTGGTAAGGGACAAAAAAAACCCATTAATTTTGGCTCAAAAAAATTAATATGCAATAAGCATTTTAGCCCGCCAAATAGCCCGGCTTGGCCCACCCGAAGACTGGCCCGCCCTCATGCTCGACTAGGATAAGCCCGTGGGACGGGCCTGGGCTTCATCTTTTGAGAGATAGCCCGGCCCGCTAAAAAGAAAAAGCCCGCTTAGCCCAGCCCACGGGCGGGCTTGGGCTGGAAGTTGGCGGGCCGGCCCGGCCCGATGACGACCCTTAGCTACACGTCACCTTTGCGTGCCTTAGGGACCAAGAACACAGCAGAAACGAGTTTGTCAACAAAGGGAGCTGCTGGTAACGTGTTGTAGGTTCGATTGATGCCTGACAGTGCCATGCGACACTATGTCAGTACCGTGTGGTGCAAACATGAGTCACGGCTGGGTTTTTGGGCTGAAATTGGTCACACGGGACTTGGGGGAGTATGGTACGGTATAGTGGACTGGGTTGACTTTATTCTTTGTTCAAGTATTGCTTCAAAACTTCATTCGGGCGTTTCTTTTTCGTCATCGGGACTTTTTAAAGATGTCTGAAGCTTCCAAATTGGGGTGTCTACAGTATCCACAGGTGTCTGAGTGTCCCATTGGTGTCCAACGTGTTAACAACATTATGTGGATGGTGCCACTTTTTGGTTTGTTGGAAAAGGGCATTTTTGGAAAAAGGGGTTTTGAAAAGAAAAAGAAATTTAGAGTCGCCACCCGGGATTTTATTTTGAAAAGATTTAGTACCCGAGAAACCGTTTAGAAAAATAACGAATCTCGTGCTGTTGAAAAAGATTTTAGTCTGCAAAAATAGAGATTTTTGGATTCGGGAGCTAGGTTATGAATCGGGAAGGTTTTATTTAAAAGCATCCCACTCGCCCGAAAAATATTCGGTCTTTACTAAATATTTGTTGGATTTTTAAGAAAACTTTTTATTGTAAACTTTATTCGCGTAATGAATAAATAGGTATTTAAATGGACATAATAATATTGAAAGGAAATAAAGGGGACACAATGACAATAAAAGGAAGTAGAGGGGGTTAATTGTAATAAGAAAAATTACCAAAATACAGAAAACAGAGTACGAATTAAGGAAAACAAAGCACAAAATTTTGATTTTCCGTGCGGCACACTCTAATAAACCGCATGGTAAAAGCAAGCGTACCGCATGGCACAGTTTCCTCGAAAATTTTGAAATTTTCATTTTCTGGCATAAGTGAATTTTTTTTTTCAAAATCAGGCTTTTCTTGAAAAATTACTGCGTTCAATTGGATATGTACTGGAAGAGTGATAACGAAAGGAAATGTATCTCCCGATGAGGGTCGTATCACACGATAATGGATAATAACAATCATTACGGACCCAGGAGACTGGGTTTTGTTTAAAACATGACTACCCAAGCCCAAGAATGGGTACTGGAACCATTATTAGACTTAGGGAGACCCCTCAGAAGGCCAAGATTATGAAACTTGGCTAAGAAACGCGTATTATACCTTTGAAATAGCTTTGCTTTGGAACGAAAACCTTCGGCCGGATTGCGGGTTACGGGTTTCATTTTTTCGATTGAAGGTTTTGTATGGAATGATGGGTTACTGGGGATGGGAATGTCTTACAAGAATAAGAGAGGAAAAGAGAAGTTCCACAACAATACAATAAGGAAATTTCTCCTGGAAGTTTTCGGTTGGAAAATTTGCGGTGTTTTTTACGGTCCTTTTCCACGGGGGTGAGGGCCATTTATATAGTCGTGGGAAGAAGAAGGAAAATCACACAAAAGATCGATCAAATGATGATATTCGATGAATCGAATATATTCGCTGCAAAACTGAGCTGCTGGAGCTTCTGGGATTCTCGATTTGACAGATAAGTGTGTCGTGCGGCACACTTTGTGTACCGTACGGTACAACTAAGTCCATCGCGTGGTGGAGTTGATTTTTCAATATAAAAGTGTACCGTACGGCACACTTAACTCTACTGTGAGGCACAATTGTGTGTCCCGCGCGGCACTGTTTAACAGGCCAAACTTCGCTGGGCCGCCTCGAGTGGTACCAAACTCCGTTTTGCACGTGGTTGGTACCGTTGGAAAGCTTGTTAAGTATACTTTCTAACCCAAGTGATTTGGAAACAAAATAATTTGTACATCAAAATCTATGACGATTTTACCCTCAGGTGGTCGAAAAAGAAGTAGTTTTGGTAAAATCCTCATATCTCCCTGATTTAAAAACGGATTGAGACATATTATGTATCAATAAAGAGGGTTTTTAATGTAATAGAACATGGTGTAGGGTAGGGTTTGTGTTGAAGAGATTTTCCTTTGGTTTCGAGTACAAAGAGCCTTGCTCCAAAGCTTCCGAGACATATTTTGATCTCCTTCATCATTGGGGAATTTAAAGATGCCCGAGGATTTCTAAATTGGCGTGTCTACACATTCCATTCTCTTTACTTTCACATGTCATATTCATTTTGTTCCTTTGAATTAACATCCGGGTGTTAGAGAAACCCGCAATCCTTTTTTCGAGTCTTATGGGCCTCGTGGAACCCTTATTCCGAATTTTGTGGGCCTAGTGGAACCCTTCCTAGTGAACATTGATTGGTGGTCCTAGTGACTTTTCTCCATGCTTATTCATTTGAATTTTCATTTTTCTCAATTTACCAAGTGTCGTTTATTCTAGGGCTGAAATCGGTCCGGTTCATGGCCATATTTGAGTGACCCGGAAAAAGTCGGTTTGGGAGCATCACTGAACCGAAACCGGTCATCTAGACCTCGGTTCGGTTTGGTTCGGTTCGGTTTAGGGGTCGGTTCGGTTCGTGAGAGAGGAGAATCAAGAGATCAGTGTATATATACACATATTCCATTCCACATCTCAGATCTAAACCTCCATTGAGGCAGTAATCAATTGAAAGTTTGAAACAATAAAAGTAAGGCAACAAACCTAGCGAACAGAAACGATGTATATATTTACAAATTTTACAGAAACATACATATACAGAAATGACCATGACGGAGTCGATGATGATGTTGGACGATGATGAACGAGATAGCTTCGATCTGATAGCTTGATGATCTGAGATAGCTTCGATTTAATGATGGTCGCCATTTGAATGGTAGAGAGAGAGGGAGAGAGAGAGAGAGAGAGAGAGAGAGAGAGAGAGAGAGAGAGTGGTACAGACGAGAGAGAATGGGAAAAACTGGGAGCATTTTAGGGTTTTCTAGTGGGCTGCACGTTATATATATATATATATATATAAACGTCACAAAGAAATAAGTAATAAGTATTAATATTTTCTACCTTATACCCAAAGGTGTCGCTAGCCAAGCTAGTAAATTCATTGACTTCTGATAGGTGCTGAAAAGAACCCATTAATCCTTCCAATGTATGCTTTGTTAGTTCATTTACGTAGTTAGTTGATCAGCTTTGCTTGGTTTATGGTGTTTCAGGCCTTAAAAGCTCGAGAACTTGGAAAATGCGCTTTGGAGTGATTTAGAAGCACCAGGGATGAGAAGAGGTGTAAAAGAGGAGCGAAAATTCAAGTTGCAGCATCTTTGGACCTGACCAACACATCCCGGGTCCGGACTAACACTCAACACGGCAAGACGATGCTCCCAACATCCTTCGTCCGGACGGGGGAAAACCTTGGTCTGGACGAAGCACTCCAGTGGGTTCGTACAGCTCCCAGCTTTTACGGTCCGGACCACCCATGTCTTGGTCCGAAAGATTGAACACAGAAATCAACATTTTGGACGCGTTATTATGAAATTTTTAGGTCTCCTATTATAAATAGAACATCAAAACATTAGTTTAGGGTTCCGAATCTTTGGAGAGAGGCTACTTTAGAGAGAGAAAGTAAGTGTTCTTCATGTTCTTCGTTTCTCTTTCAATTTCAAGCACATCAATCATCTCCATGGCCGGCTAAACCCCTTATCTAGGCGGAGGATGAAGCTCTACGCCAAGTAACCATTCTATTTTGTGTAGGTTAGGGTTTTAATCGAATTGAATTATATGTTCAGAACTTCGTTTCATAAGATCAATGAAATTATATTCCTATTCTTTCAACCCGTTGCGTATTTGTATGCTAGCTTTCAAATACCCATTCATATAATCATTTTCAACGTTGTGTTTGGAGTTTTGAGATAGATTATGCTCGTAAGACGGATCGTGTCGCACTGTGAGAAGGTCCGTGCTATGGGATAGTCTATGCGTTTTAACAAGCACATATATTCTCTTGACGATTTTCGCTAGGGTTTGCAAGCCCTAGCGAAAATCCTTTGTGATTCGAATACTAACCTAATCTATGCAAGTTATGGTTACGAGGCTATAGTGGATTCTAAACCCTAGATTCCTTCTCCATCAGTTTAAATCAATTTAATTACTCATTTTAGTTTATTAATTCTCAAAATCAATCAAACCAATCTTTTTCCTGAATTAAATTAAAAGTTGATCGCAAATAACGTAATTTACCCAATTTGTCCCTGCGGATCGATGTCAGACTTAACCACTATTCTTCGGGATATTAGTTAATTCCCTGTTTTATAAATTATATTTTTGGTACGAAAACAACCTATCAAATTTTGGCGCTGTTGTTGGGGACAAATTGCACGGTTACTTAATTTCGATTAGTTTTTATTTTAGTTCATAGTTTAGGACGTTTTAATCTTTGTTTGCTAGTAATGAGCTGGTACAAGTTGCGAGGCATTCAAGTAAGCAGGTTCTAGCAGTGAAAAGCGTTACCGTGATATAAAAGCGATATCGTTACTCACTGTAAGTCTGTTTCTCATTCAGTCTACTTGAATCTATGTATGTTTGGTCGTCGGTCTCTCCAGCCCGAACTTTTACCACTCAATCTGGAAATTGAAAAGAGACGTAGGGTTAAGAGTGAGACTAATTTAGCTTCAATAGCAGACCAAGAAATTCCAAACCAGGCCGAAGAAGTAGTTCTGTTGCACACACACTTCTTGCCCTCGCCCTACACCATGCCATCATGCATTGTGTTGCCACCGTTCACGGCCACCCACTATGAGATTAAACCAAGCATGCTAAATGTGTTGCCCAGTTTCTACAAGCGCCCTAACGAGGACCCGTACCAACATATTGATGAGTTCGTAACCATAACCATAAGCTCCACACTTCAAATTTCCAATTTCCCAACAAAGGTGCTTAAGTTAATTTTGTTCCAATTTTCACTTGAGGAGAACGCCAAACATTGGCTTAATACCTTACCCGCGAACTCAATTACCGCATGGGGACAACTTTCCAATGCATTCCTTAAGAAATATTTCTTCATAGGCAAAACGACTTAATACCGGAAACTGATTACTTCGTTCCGACAAGCTGACAATGAGCCTTTTCATGAGTCTTTGGAGAGATACGATAATCTCATTAGGAAGTGTCCGCATCACAAGATTGAAAATTGGCAATTGATATAGAGTTTTTATGATGGGTTGAATCCCCACTATCGAATGATGGTTGATGCCTCATGTGGAGGCTCATTAATGAATAAAGATGAAAAGTCGGCATGGAAGCTCTTTGAGACAATGAGCGAAACTTTGCAACACCATGCCACTTACCAGCACAGTGATAGGGCAGCCATCACTAATGGTCCTTCAAAGCCGCGAGGTTTGTACGAGGTTAGCCCCTCTAACGACCACGTGCAGTTGACTCTCTCGCTGAAAAGCTTGACCAATTTCTAAGTTTGAGCTCGACTCCTGCCCCGCCTCCTACCTTTCAGGAGGCATGTGTTTTATGCGCAAGTCCAGCCCATTACGTTACCTAGTGTCCGGTGAGAGACCAATTTCCAGGTTTTGCGGAAGAGCATGTTCACGCTGCTCAGGCCTCAGGGGTACTCTAATATGCCA
The DNA here is from genome assembly GCA_036023075.1 of Gaultheria prostrata. Lineage (NCBI taxonomy): Eukaryota > Viridiplantae > Streptophyta > Magnoliopsida > Ericales > Ericaceae > Gaultheria > Gaultheria prostrata. The sequence continues at coordinate 2,907 of JAXBDA010005893.1, read as the reverse complement.
AGTTTTCCCAAACTGGGTGATCCTTCTTCTAATACTTACCACCCGGGATATAGGAAGCACCCTAACTTATCGTGGCGACAACCACATGACAACACCTCAGCCCCACAGTCTAGGCCATGGTCCACACCGTACAATCCTGCAGCCTATCGCTATGCGGCCTACCAGTAGCCACTCCCTTAGCAAACACCTGCCCAATCTTTGAGGGACCCTTTCTTCGAGGATAAGGTTCTAAAGGCCATTGAGACGATGTCTGCAACACAACATCAGGTGAATTCTCATACCCAATCCATTGCACGAATAGAGGCTCAATTGGGCCAATTGGCTAATACAATGAATCAAAGGGAGGAAGGTAGGTTGCCTAGTCAGCCGGTTCGTAACGCTAGAGGTCAAAACTAGTGTGAGGGTAATCAAGGGACTGGGAACTTCCAATAGGCGAATGTTCTCATGTCCCTTCGCAACAAGAAAAAGGTCGAAACCCGACCAGAAAAGCTGAAAAGCAAGGAGCACTTGGCTCCCTCCTCCCCATCTGATTCCGGTGAGGAGAATTCACATAGCAAGGAGGCAACCCCTCCAATCATTACTTCACCACCCACCGCCATAACCACGGGCTCCAAGGCACCACCCTATGTGCCTAAAGCCCCATTCCCCGCTGCTCTAAATGGGCCATCTCCCTATGCCAAAAGCCCACATCTATGGAGGACACTATTGAGGTATTCAAACGCGTGGATATCAACATACCCCTCCTAGATGCCATTAAGAAAATCCTGAATTATGCCAAGTTCCTGAAGGACTTCTGCACTCACAAGCGGAAATCTCGGACAAATGTGTCCAAAAAGGTCCTTCTCACCGAGAAAGTGAGCTCTGTTTTTCAATCCGTCACTCCCCCTAAGTTGCAAGATCCGGGCACACCTACCATTGCCATTATCATTGGTAGTCATGTCATTGAGCTTGCACTTTTAGACTTGGGGGCTAGTGTCAATTTGATCCCTTACTCGGTGTACGAGCAATTGGGACTTAGAGAGTTGAAACCCACGACGGTGACTCTACAATTAGCAGACCAATCTATAAAGGTACCGCGTGGTGTAGTTGAGGACGTTCTTGTCAAGGTCAATGATTTCTACTTCCCTACTGATTTTATAGTCCTTGACACAGAACCGGTGAACACCCTCAGAAAACAAACGCCTGTTATACTTGGCCGTCCGTTCTTGGCGACGGCCAATGCTAATATACATGTGAGGAGTCGAGAGATGGAGGTCACGTTTGGTAATATGACCCTTAAGCTTAATGTCGCAAAACAACCTCAAGTGGAGGAAGACTGCTTTGCAGTCAATGTCATAAAAGACCTAATAGAGGAGGAGATTTCACATGAGGGGGTTAGCAATGCTTGCAAGGTTGCTAATATGCTAAATAACCCTTTCACCCATTCCAGTTGTGACGATTCTTTAGAGACTTACTTAGCTCAATGTGGTAATAATTTTAAACTTGATGAGTCTATTGAGCAAATCGGTCATTGGTGGACTTTGCTCCCTGGTCACGTATTGAGGAGTGGATATCTAATGTGGAGCCTCTTCAACCTTCTTCATTGTCTCAACTCCTGATTGCCACAGAGTCCCCTAAACGCGAGCTGAAACTAAAGAGGGTAAAACCCGTACTCCCTCTTAGGTGCCCTAGCTCGGCCTTAGAACGCGGATGTACCCTACAGGGGAGCCGAGCCAGGGAAGCCACGACAAAGGCCAGACGTACAATACATAATCCACTGTGGAACCACGATAAGGTGCAGGGTCAGACCGAGCTTCTAATAGCTCGGTCCTGGGATCCACAGAATGACGAAAGTATAGCCGAGCTACGTGGCAGCACGGTTACACCGCTATTGGGCTAACCAAACGGTAAGGCATTCTGGAAGGGTCTGGAATACTCTCTTAAGTGATAAGAGGCGTACCCCGTGATTCGAGGGAATGACGTGAGCATTCCATATCGGGTAAGGAATGAAGAATCCTGTTGAGAGTCATATTGCATAAAAATATGGGAATAAGTCCTATATGGAAAGGGATCCCACTAACCATGGAAGACCAATGCAATAATGAAACTGCACCTAATAGGACTAGTCCTATTAGGGAAGGTTTCCTAATGTGATAAGGAAGTTAGGGCAATGAGGACCCTTGATCAACAAGCTAACCTATACCTATAAATACATGCATTATGCCTATGGTGAAAGGTACGCTGTGAAACCTATTCATACGCACTGTTCTTTGCTTACTTAGTATCCTCTTACTAACTTAAGCATCGGAGGGCCTTTGCCACGAAGGGCAAAGGTGCTCTAACGGCTCTCTGTCTTGCAGGTTTAGAGGCACCATACGGATCCCAGAATCCTACCCTCTACAATCGGCGCCGTCTATGGGAAACATACAAAAAAGCTTTTTTCTTTGTGATTAAGAAAGAAATCCATCCATGGCCGCATCAGAATCGGTGTTCCCTACTCCCAGGCGCGAAACGTCACGAGATGACGAGATGGTCACGCCACTGCCCCAAACAAAGGAGAAACGGGCACCCATGGCTCCCACCGCTCCTCGGAAGGGCCATGGATCGAAGCGTTTCGATAAAATAAAGGAAATACCGAAGTACAGGGGCCGACACCGACAGTTTGTGACCCCGGTGCGGTACAAACGGGAGCGATCCCACTCTGGTGAAAGGAGAGGCCGGAGTCCCCCACGTGACGGGAGGAACTCTGGCCATAGGTCTCGCGACCACGAGAAAAGTCATGATCAGCGGGAGCAAGAGGCCGAGGAGTTGGCCCGGCAACTTGCCCGATGAGAGCGGGAGGTTGAGAACTTGAAGCAGCGCCTCAAAGAGGCGGAGAAGGATCTCCATTCTCGTTCTCACACCATGCAAAGAGAGGAGGAACCAAAA
>JAXBDA010005892.1:0-22681 GCA_036023075.1 Gaultheria prostrata | reverse complement strand
CTGACGAAAAGTACCTTGAATTTCTCTCTCTCTAGTGTGCCCAACCGGAAAGAAGTAATAAAAAAAGGGAAAGTTAGTGAACAGTGGCTACTCAATTTTGAGTAGCCACTGTAGCTAAAATAAATTGATGAGTGAGAATAGGTAGTCTGATTTTTGAGGTTTTGGAAAGTTTGGCTCTCTATATTTAGTTAAAAGTTAAAATGGGTATCCTGATGAGGATGCTCTAATGTTGAGAAATGGTTTTAAAGCCATTTCACAAGTAGGCCAAAATAACAGTAAAAAAATGTCGAGACCATTTCTTTGGCTAAATTTGACCAGGAATATGGCTTTAGTCATTTTTTCCAGCAGTAGTGCAACTTATACAGCAAGTCAGCAACCACCCACAACACCTCACATACATGTCTTCTATTGGAGTACGTTTTTTCCTTTTCCAATTATTCGTTTATCGACATCCAATAAACCTACAGTTTGGTATTTTTATTATGTTTGATGTGCCATATAAAGTGAATATTTCGGATCATCAAATAATTGAGCCTATTAGTAATGTGCTAAATCGGTTGTAAATTTGATTGTAAAAATGGGTGCGTTGCCGTCCGTTTTGATTTGGTTCTCGGGTGGCATATGCCGGTGTGCCCGTTATCCGTTTAATTTTTGTATCCCTTTTAAAGATTAATGAAATTTTGTTGCCAACAGAAAAAAAAAAATTTGTTCAATAGAAAGAAGTATATGAACTCACAAAAATGTGCAGTGAAAAAAGATGTTTGGACACCAGGAGGCGATGAGCATGGAATAATTACTCCTGGATACGGCTGTAAATTAATTAACTGAGCCTAAGCCTCAATTTTATACTTATTTAATAAATGACCTGAACCTTAACCTGACGGCATTTGGGTCGATTAGACTCGCGAAACTAGAGAATATATGTATATCCCATAAGAATTTCACACATAACCTTGAATAATGTACAAATTTTTACGTGTACATAATGAAAATTTTATAACTTGTACAAGTATAAATTGTTAAAAGTACAACAAACTTAAATGTTAATATGTATTTATATTTTTTAGACGGATTAACTTACTTATGTACAAAATAAAAAAAAATTATTTTAGGTTTTAGATCTGTATGAGAGTATAAATATCTATTTTGACTTGTTAAGACTCATGAACACGTTCAAGTCGACTCAAACCTAGACAAGCTTGGCTTGAGTTCGGCTCAACAAAATTACATTAAGCTCGAGCTCAATTCAAGTTTATATAAAAATATATGGAACAAACCTGAACATTTTATAGTTTGAATCAATTCGAACAAACCGTGTTGTACATCTCTCGGCCGTTCGATTATATTTTGAACGGTCCGGATGTATTTTGATTTTTTACCAATAAAATATATTAAAATTACCAAATACAACCGGACAATTCAAAACATAATCGAACAGCCGAGGAATGCAAATATTGATCCATGCATGCATCTGCAGTGTTCTTTGATTTGGGGCAAAGAGGGAGTGGGGTCGGCCGTACCAAATTGGCTTTGTGGCAGTGTGATTCCAAATGTCAGTCGGTGCTAATGCTCAGTTGACTGAGAGTATAGGGCACCCCATCTTCCGTGATTCTCATTAAACACATACATCTGTCCCTCACTCTTTGGGGAAAAAAAATCAGTTTGGTTTGTTTTTGTCCTAATTTAAAAAAAATCGTATTTGTTAATTTTGCGTCGATTTTTTATGACTTCTTAATTCATCTCGACGAGAGAAATCTAAAAAGTGTAAAATTATTAACCACCAAACTTAAAGTTTTGTTAATAAAAACAAAAAATAATCCAAAAACCACAAAATTTGGATTATTTTTGTCTTTAGTGAACTTTTTTTTTAAAATTCATCATAATTGTATACTTTTTAGATTCCTCTCGTCGAGACGAATCAAGAAATCACAAAAAATCGACGCAAGATTTGGTTTTTTTTTTGTCCTTGTTAAAAAAAAAATCGCATTTGTTAATATTGCGTCGTTTTTTTATGGTTTCTTGATTCGTCTCAACGAGAGGAATCTTAAAAGTATACAATTATTAACCAAACTTAAAGTTTTGTGAATAAAGATAAAAAATAATCCAATAAACCCCAAAATTTGGATTATTTTTTTTATCTTTAGTGAACTTTTAAAAAAAATTTATCATAATTTTATACTTTTTAGATTCCTCTCGTCGAGACGAATCAAGAAACCACAAAAATCGACGCAAGATTAACAAATGCAACATTTTTTTGAATAAGGACAAAAAAAATAAATAAACTGGTTTTTTTTACCCAAAGGAGGTAATAGACTGATCTGAGAGCATCTCCAATGGTGGGTGCCATTTTTGGGGTGCCAAACCCAAATTTGGCACCCACAAACCCAAATTTGGCACCCAAATAGTGTTTTTTTGGCTTGACTGCTCCAGTGGTGCGGGTGCCAAATTTTGGGTGTCATCCTCAACTACCTTCCAACTACTAATTGTCAACTAACTTTTAAATTTTCTAATAATAATTTATATACTTTAACGATTATTTAACCACTTCCTAATCACGATTTTAATTAATTAACTAACTTTCTACAAAAGCAAAAAAAAAAAAAAATTGGTCAAGTGTCAACTAACTCACGATTTTGAAAGTTAATCCCAGCAGTAAAAAAAAATAAAAATAAAAGCCCAACGGTCAAGTGTTGCACCAAATAATTGGTGCCATGCTACACCGAATCACATCTCTCATAGTTATCATCTTCTCCCACAATCTTCTTCAACCATCGACCGACTGCTTTACCTTTCTTTCCCCCACAAAACCCGTTCATCTCTCTCGAAAAAAAAACTCCAGTTCAGAGGTAATTTTTCACCAATCTCCTCTCCCTCACAGATTCATAGGAAAGTTCTATTTTTCTTCAATTTTTTCTGGTTTTAATTTCTTCAATTTTTTTTTCTGGTTTTTGGCGATTTTGCTTTCTTCAATTTTTTTTCCAGCCGCCATGGACATGGTGGGTTCCTACAGGGTTAAATCTGGGGGGTTTTGGTTGTAGAAATTGAGGAAAAGAGCTGACGTGGATAAAATGGCCCGTGCCATTTTTGGCACCCAAATATGGCATGCCGTTGGACGTGTGGAAAATGGTCTGGGGAGCCAAAAATGGGTATGACACCCCATATAGCTCCCCGTTGAAGATGCTCTGAGTGGTGTGACGACTGGAAGTTGCTAGGCAAAAAAACACCAACAAAACGGAATAAAAATTCTACTGACATATATAATTGAAAAATTCTAAAATCAGTACACTAGAATGTCGTTAAAATTTAAAAATTATATTGAAATGTATGAAAAATATATCAAAGTATGCGAAAATATATTAAAAAGTGTAAAAGATATACTGGATATTTATTTTTTAATCTTTTTCTTTACTTATTGTCAATCAAATAGGTTGTCAATAGAACGACCCTATAATTTACATCCATCTCCCAATTGAATGTGAGACCAACAACAGTATTGTGGCAATTATGATACAATAATGATAGATGATATAAGAATGGATGTGAAGCGTCCATGAAATAATAATTAAAAAAAGAATCCGAGGACTAGTAAGAGGCTGTTTGACCACCTACTTTTTACATTTTCCAATTCTACTTATCCCATTTTGGATGTTTGGGGGTTGTCCCCCAAAACACATTATGGGAGAATGAGTTCTCTGTTTTTTACTTTAGAGAATAGAAGTCAAAAAGAGGTCCTGAGTTACTTTTCACATTCTCCATTTACAAAATGCATTCTGCACATTTCTCCAAACACTCCTCCCAAATTCAAAACACATTCTGTCGATAATCCAAAAAGCCAAAAAATTAAAAATGGAAAGCTGAAAAGTAGGCTCCCAAACACCCCTAACTCGACTCCTTCATTTTTTCACTGACTCCAACTCTTTTCACCACACATGATGTTATCGATGACCATGAGCATTATCCCAACACAAACAATAAGTCTAGCAACACAATTGCAAACACAATTGTATTTGGAGGCGTTCGTTGTATGCAAGTGAATCTATTGGAAAAATATGGTCTTTGTAATCATATTTATTAGTGAATTGGAAATTGTCTCCAATATAAACCATTGAATTAGTTTTAAATTTGTTTGTCCTATGTTGAATAAATTTTGAGTGATTAGAATCAGTGACGGAGCCTGGACTCTAACATGGTGGTGGCACTCAAAATGATCATATATTTAATACCAACAAAAAGTACATGTATCATTTAGATTAACCATACGTAATGCCCACAAAAATAAAAAGTACATGTATTCTTTAAAAGCTAACCATCCATCAATATAGAACGAACATAGTTTCAAGTTCTATCACATTGCAACTCGACGTTATTTCATATCTCGAAAATCGTCCACGACAGAGTCTAAACCAAAACTCATAGAAATTTCCTTTAACGATGGTGAACAAGGCTAGTAGCGGTTGTCGCCCTGCCACCATTTGAAAAAATCCTACTATTACATTGAAAATATATATATCATCGAATTATAACACCCCGCGCCCCACCCCTCCTCCACATATATAGCCCGCCTCTACAACGCAAAAATTCTGACTCCGTCCCTGATGGTGGTGAAGTACATGTATTCTGTTGAAGGCTACCGAAACCAAACAGCCATGAAAAGAAAATTGAATTGAAGAGACTGTAGGGGTTTCATAAGAAATCCTAAACCCAAGATCTCATGTCAAACTATTGAAGAAAACAAACTGGATGCGTACCTGTCGCCATGGAGGATGAAACCTTGTGTGTGTGGTTTGTCTTCCACCTCCAAAACCCTACTCTTGATATTGTTCCTTACTCTCACACACGATGGGATGGTATGAGAAAAGAGATTAGCATTTGGAGTGGGGACTTAACCACATATTTATAGGCCTTAGTTCCATCATAGCCCATCATAATAGATGGAACCCTAATGGGCCTTTAGTGGTCTCTACACTTAATAATAAGCCCGCACCACTTTAACGCACGTGATATAACTCAAATACGCGCTAATAGAGATTTGTCAATTACCCGGTTATATTTATTAGACGATCACAAATTAATGGGTAATACCGACACCACTCAAACCTTATTCGACAATATACAATCAAGGGCGGAGCTAGGACATAAATTTACCCTGGGCTAACCCAACATATGCACACACACATATTTTTTTGTTGAGCAATAAGTATAATATATGTGTGTATATGTATATCAGGCCCATGATTTCGCACTTTTCTAAAGAGCGGGACTCACATGTTCCGATCAAATTTCGATAATCCGAACCGTTTAATGTGTTCAAAACGTGTTTTTAAGTGTCCAGCGAGAAATCATAAAAAAAAAAAATACCGGGAAGTGCTTAATCCGAGCAATTTTCGATAAAGTTTTCGTTTTGTATTTATAGAGAGTTGATAGTTCAGGGATAGGCTTCAGGTTCAGTTTAGATCCGTCCACCACCACTTCTTTGTTTCTGATTAACTACAATTTTTTTCTTTTTGATTAGTTACAGATCAGTCCCTGGATTGTGGGTTGGGCTAAGTTTGGATCAAGATTTGAATGGCTTGAACTAAAAAATTTTATAGGGTGGGCTAAATTGTATTGGGCTAAAAGTTTACATATAATTTTTCTTTTTTTTTTGGTTTTTTTTGGGTTCCACCTGGGCTGGAGCCCACTTTAGCCCAAAGGTGGCTCCGCCCTTGTATACAATATCTAATTATATGATCTATGTAGGCCCACCTACAGAAAATTGCTAACAGAGACGACCAGAAGAGGATATACACAGACAAACCTTGAGAGCTCTTCTTTCATGGAAATCATGTAAAACTGATTCTTTATTTGCTGAAAGTAAAGCCCGTATTGCAGTAAAAGTGACTCTTCTCTTGGCAGAGTCTAAGCTAAACTAATTTTTTTTTTTCTCTCTGGACCAGGGGTGGCACGTGCCACTCCCCCTCAAAGCCTCCGTCATTGATTAGAATTGTTTGCTCACCGTCGCACTAAGCCGGACCGGACGTGGCAGTGGGTCATAAGATTCTTAGGCTTAATTTTGGTGGAAATAAGTAGTTAGATATTATTCATTAATTGGTTTCTTTCCTCAAACAAGCCTATTTGAAGTTTGAATTCTTTACCCAATAAATGCAAACGCAACAGTTAATATATTTGCTTGAGCAACGTGGTGTTTCGAATATCGACATATGTTGGTTTTGAACATTGGCACCATTGGACACACCATTTCTATATATAAAGAGGGATGGCAACGGGGTGATGGAGATCCCGAAACCCCTTGTCAACCTCCATCTCCGATTCATTTCGCAAACGGAGATCGGGGATTTGGGAATTCCTGCCACGATCCAAAAGATACCGAATCAAAAAATTAAAAATAAATGCAAGGTTTTTTTAAATTTCTATTACAACATATTTGATGTATATGCATGCCAAATAATGCAAAAACATGACAACAATTGTTTTAATTTTCAACAAAAGTCTCAACCAACTAAAAAAATTACAGTCACACATAAATGCTAGATTTGTCACTGTGTTTAAGTATATAACTTTGGATACATTGGCAACTATAAGTTGTTGTAGGGTAAACATGTAAACAGGGCTGGCTCATAAATTTTGGAGGCCGGAAGCGAACTCCTTGAATGAGGCCTGCCTATATTTTTATACAAAAATTGATTGATAAAGTGTTTCAAGGTAAACTGCGTTTTTTTCCCAGAGAAAACTTTAAGGTCATAAGATAGTAGAAAACTTACTAGATAGAGGTGGAGAGTTTGAGATCCTGAAAGGGCCTCAAGGTATGTTGCGTATTTTTCTCGTCGGTCATGTCGTCGAGAGTTCAGTGCTGCATATGTTTTCCACCGTTTGGTTGTTTAAAGTTAATTATTTTTCCTAATTATATATTTGGCCCTAATATATATAGATACTACATATGTAGGGGTCTTAAAGATTTGGAGGCCCTAATTTTTAGCGTTTTTTGGAGGCCAGAAGCCCATGCTTCTCTCGCCTACCCTATGAGCTGGCTATGCATGTAAATAACATACTTAACTTACAAAAAAATAACGGGGCGGGATCGGATCGGAGGTACGTGGAATCGCTTTCGACCCGTTCCCCGAACGTTTTTTAAGTTTTACCTCCAAATTCGATCCGATCTCTAAAATTTCAATCCAAACGGAACGGATAACTGTGTAACTCCCCAAAAATTCGGGAATGCTAATTAATAATACAAAAAGGAAAATATAATAATAAGTCTGACATGGCGTCTACTGCGCCGAATTACATTATTATAAACAAGGTGGGATCTATGGCTTTTTTTAGCCCTCTGCTGGGTCACTCCCCAGTTCGGCAGCTCTCGCTCCAAGGCTCTGCTGGTGGTAGAATTCCTCATATTCATCTTGGAATTCTGGCAGTATATGTCAGAGTCGCAGAGCAATATCGTGGTATAATACCAGGGTTACGCAAGTGCAACACCGTGAGCGAAACGCCCAACAATAACTCTACCCAAATCCCAACTAGCAATTCTAGAACAATATATAAAGGCTCGAAAATAATAACAAGAGTTTAACCGAAAATAGTTTTCATGAATAAATACGACAGTGTCAGTGTACATATGCTTGTGCTAGTGTCAATATAAATAAGAGTAAACGTGGGGGTAATCATGTGTCTCGTAACATTTCTCATTTTTCATCATAAGCATTCTCCTTCAAATTTAATCTTTTCGATTATCTCAATCATCTCAATCATTTCCATCATTTCAGCCATCTCTCATCACTCTGAAACTTATTGGTCTGTTTCCGTCCTCTTTCAACTGACAGTACCAATCTTTCCGCTCGAAATCCCAGCCGTCTTATATCACTGAACTCAATCAGTCTGTTTATAAGGTTCGTCCATCTCGCGGCTCACTCGTTACATGGTCTCGGCCGTCTCGTCTTACTGATCCTCATAGTACGTTTCGAGGTCCGTTCGCTATGTGTTATGCATGCTTGGCCCTAACCTCCAAATTCTCTCTGCGAATTGGGGCGGTACTCTTGCTGCATTACCGTACTCATTCCCATTCTTTTCAAAAATCATTTCCGCTCTCATCTCATTTTCGTTGTCATTACATTTTCATTTTCATCTCTTTTTCTCGTGTCAACTATTCATCTCAGAAATCGTGTTGTGTATTTCTCGTACCATATCATGACTATGCACATGTCTCAAAAAAAAAAATCGCCAAAATGCAACTTTATCGTAATTCGTGTTCTAAAAAATCAGCGTTTCCTCGTAAAACGTGTTTTCCCATCATTCAATATTTCCTCGTAAAAATGTGTCTCAAAATATCATTTCTCTTTTAGCGACCTTCTCTCGATAATAGAATAATCAGGAAAGTCTCAGGCAAAGGGGGTCGGAATATCCAGTTAATGGCACCCATCATCATTCTAGACAGACTTTCAAGGGTGTTAGCCTTGAGTCATTCAACAGTCTCAAGTTAGTCATAAAACATTTCTCATTTCCCAAACAATTCCTCTCTTTTTCAGAAAAATTTCCATTTGCCGATAATTTCGCCTTTGTAAAAATGCAACTATTCACGTATTTTTCCAAAAATCAATCGGGCATTATAACGACGTAAATTTGAAATATTATTTTCCATTCGGGCATTATAACGACTAGTAAGCTCGAAAATGTATTTTTTTAGAATCACAACTCTTTTCTTTTTAGAAACCGTAAACTAATAACTTTAATTTTTAAACCGGGCATTATAACTTTACTAAAAATTAAACTTGCACTAGAATAACTAGTAAGAACTTAGATAAAGATTATTACCGTATATCCGGGTTAAATCGGAAGCAGAAAAAGCTAACGGTAGACGGACGGAGTAATGGCGTCTAAAAGAAAGTAAGGACTTTCTTAGAGACGCCGGAGGGTACGCCGGAACTAGCTAACTAAGATCAAAGGGTGGTTTTTGGAGGGTGGTAGCCGGCGGCTAGTGGTGTTTAGGATGGGTTTGGTTGAGTTTCTCAAGAACTTCTACTAGAAAACTACTACAAAGCACTACAAGAACTACTAGGAGTGGAGGGGTGAGAAATGAACTGAGATTGGCTTGGTATTTATAGGCAAAGTAGTGAGTTCCCCCTCTCCCTCATATGGCCGGCCCTCCTCTCTCCCTCTCCTTCTTGGAAATTGCTCCACCATGATGGCAAGAATCTCATCATGAAATGAATTTATGACGCTTAATTATGAGGAAAAATTCACGTAGGTTCTATAGGCACAAGACTATTGTTCTATAGCTTTAAGTACAATAATTCAAGGGGAAATTCATCTAGTCACTTTCCATAGTGTAGAAATACGCAACTAACTATATTTCCGGTACTAGTTTGCACTACAAAGGAACATGAGGCTAATAAGGCTTGAATCTTATCTTATGACGCGTATAAATGAGAGAATATATTCTCTTTAGGTCATGATGATGGCTAGGTCCAATAATGCAAGGGGAAATAGTTAGACTACAAACTTCCGCAGTGCAACATACATGCGACAAACTAAGTTCCGGTACTAACTTACACTGCAAAGGAACATGAGGCTATTAAGGCTATGAGATCTTAGGGTGATGTCATGGAATTTAAGGTGTGATCATGGGATGCTCCCATTCTGGCAAGAATAAGAATCTAATGAGTGGATTTGGTTGTACTTGATGCATATATTTCCATGAATGACAAGATTCACCACATGTGGAAATTGGAAGGTGTATGAACTTACCCTCCTCACTCTCCCTCTTTCCTTAGCTGGCCTCTCTCTCTCTCTCTCAAAAATCCTACACAATCTAGGCACTAATTGGAGAACATTAGGCATGAGGCTAGGAGATGAGGTAAGCAAGGTGATGCAAACGTGATGACATAGGCGTAGTGACATAAGCGTAGGGTTAGGGTTTTACGTAAGGGAAATTACGGTGTAGCCCTTGGCATGTGTACGTAATCATGCGGACATATATATACTACATTTTAAATAATCGATTGACATTTAAATAATTTTTCAAGAAAATTATAGTAATTATTAAAAGGAATATGCTAACGTGTGCCCAAAGGTTGAAAAAGTGTATTGAAATGTGTGAAAAGTGTATGAGGATATATGAAAGTGTATTGAAAAGTGTAAAATGTGTATTGGAGTGTGTGTTTTTTTTTGTTTGTTTGTGTGCTTATTGTGTGCCTATTTGACACACGTTAGCAAGACCCTTATTAAAATTATAATTTGAATTTTTATTTACGAAAATTCGGGTTATTACAAACTGAGCGGAGCAGATCGGATGGGATGTAATTGCCATCCCTATGTATAAACAACCCCTTACATTGTTTCGACTTCAGAAAGAATATCTGCCCTCTTACTGCATTACTTCTCATATTATTTTGCAATTTTTTATTTCAAGGGAGAGTTCAATACTCAAGTTTGGTTCGATGGACTTATAGATTGTAGTGTTGCTTCTACAAGGTGAGATCGTTGTATCCTGGGAGACAGGCGCTGTCAAACTCGTAGCGAGGATGAAACTCGTCTTAACGAAATTGTGTCAAACACAAGCCTCGATCAATTTCTACCCAACGTTTTCGTTTTGAGTTTCAGATTCGTTCTTTCAGATTCAAAAACTTCATTAGCGTGGATTCTGCAACCTGTACAACCGAATCAACGTTCATCGTATTAATAGTCTGAGCTGTTCATTCTGTCCGGAGTTTTGTTTTAAAATAGTGTTCCTAGCTCGTGAATAAATAGTTACTACTGTACTTCCCTTTCAGCTTTGACTAATTCTGGGCCATCGGGATTGCGGGACATCAAACATGGGTGTGGTGTGCATGCACTTACCATCCATGGTACCCCTTTACTACTAGTCTAAATCATTGAATTTGGTGACCCACAAAACCTTTATATAAGTAAGAATTTGTAAGCATATGTCATAAATGTTAGGGAGAGGTATGATGGGAACAGATACATTGCCCATACAGCACAAAAAAAAATGGATCTGTAGACTAGCAGCTAGGGCTAGACACACGCATTGATTTTTCAACATATACTAATCAACTAGCGAGGCACTCATTCTCTGTCATAAAGAAGCACTTACTCAGGTGCATATGTGCTTGAAAAATTATTTTGTGCTGCACGAAAATTGCTCGTTCATCTCATAAAAGTGTGTAGGCCTTATGCTTAAGTGTGTAGGTCTCATATACTTTTACGAGAGGGTGTATTCCTCTTGGAGCACCAAACTAATAATCTCTTCGTAGCTTTATGCCATCGTTTCTGATTTTCCATTACTTGATCCTAATTTGAAAAAATGAATACGTTGAGTTTTATTTCGAAGAATACTATTCTTGACTTAATTTTGAAGGACTTCTGTGGGTAGCCTAGTGTTTTGAAAGCAAGAAAAGATGTGTTCTTTATTCTTGAAAATTGTTTCCTCAAAAGGATAATACACAAAATAAATAGTTAACGAGGATTAGCGTAAGTGACGCAGCAGAATTCATGAGAGGTTAGTTAGCGTACTACTCCAAACGAGATAGGTTCTCGAATCCACGAGATGTTCTTGAATCCAAAAGAGAAAGAGAGAGTTTGTTTATAATTAATTGGAAGATGCTAAAATAAAGAGATTACATGCCTTTTTATAGGGAAACCCTAGCAAACACTACTAAAAAATAAAGTATCCCGAAAATTAGGGAAACTACTAAAATTAAAAACTAAAAAGATAAACAAGACTTTCCCAATTAGAATCAACTTAAATAGAATTATACGTTAAGAGTAATTCGTAATCTAAATATTTTCTAATATAGTAAAAATACTAAATTGAAGGCTTGAACAAAGGAATTTTGCCGAAATCCACCATTAGTTACAACTTTAGGGTCGTGAGTGTTGACCGCAACGCAATTCTGCTTTAGTCCGCCAAGTTTGGTCCAATTCCAGGCTCGGAGTAAATTGCCGAATTTGGCAATTTTCAATTAAAAGCTGTTTCGGCCCCTGAGACTTCTGTCAGTCCAATTGGTCATAGAATTGGGCCGCTACTTGTTCTGCATCATCAGTAAGGCGGTGAGAAGATAGTGATTTCATTGTACGAGTGGCTCATGCAATCGATCTTTAGTCTTTCTTCCATTTTTAAGGCGGTGAGAAGATAGCGGTTTCATTGTACGAGCGGCTTACTTTCTTCCATTTTTTAATGAAAAAGAATTGGCGCATCAATTTCTTTAAAATAAATCGTAAGAATAAAAATGAACATAAAGTGATTTGACCACTCCACCGTGAATTGCTTTTTTTCATTAGTGCAGTGTAGTATTTGGTTTTCTTTAATAGCCATTAGCCAACCACATATGTCCCACCACATTTTTTTTTCTTTCAGTCAAATATAGGCAATTAATCAAAGATTGCTTGGGGAATGAAATTATGAAACCCCAGATATGTAGCTAGAGTATATCCTATTATTGGAATATTATATGTAGGCTTGGATCTAGCTCTAATCATTCTGTAATAATGATTACTATGATAATGTTAAATAAAAGATGTCATACAATCGACCTCCCATTGGTGGTACTACTTTAAATTATCTAAATCTCATATTTTCAAATTTTTAAATACTACTACCTCCGTCTCAATTTGTTTGTCAATTATTCCAATTCTGCTATGCCTTAAATTGCTTATATCTTTCAATATATAATATTTTTCATGGTTTTAAAAATTTTGTATAATAAAATTAATCGTAAACTATCAAACAAGATCCATATTACATATATTTGGAGATCAATATTAAAATTATCTAAATCTCATATTTTCAAATTTTTGAAAACTAGTTATTATCCTTACATATAGTAATATAGTATCATAAAAGTAAAAAAAGTACAATTAGCAGAAGCAACTTGTCTTTGTCTGTAATAAATAACCCAAAAAGTTAAAGAGCGAAACGACCATTTAAATAACTTGAGAGTTTTGGACATGCAAAAGGGGGTATTTTTAGGGGATCGTGTTGTGCCAACTACAATACTGCATCATACTGTTAGCCCAAGGCTTATTTTCATGATCTAAAACAATAATCTGTAAAATTTGTTCGGAACGTCAATCCTAAAAAAAAAACATATTCATCGAATAATATTGATTGATATCTTTTTCGAACACATTGTGGGAGAAAAACCGGATTAAAATGGATTTTTTTGGAGAAATCTCACAATCGTTAGTTCTTAATTTTCTTTTATCCAAGCCTTGAAGATAACTAGATATATATGGTCACACACAGAACGTAATTTTTTCCCAACTACAAGCATGCAAAAATTCTCATCATACTAAATATATGTTTGCTATTGAAGTTTCTTCTTAGCAATGCTATCATGAATTAAATGGAACCTTGCTATTGGTACCGATCTTGTGGTACCGACTGGCGCCGGGACCCCCTTGTGGGTCCCAAACGGCCCATCTGAGCCGTTCATCCATCTCAGAATCAAAATCCAAGTGGGTTCCCGTTGGAATCGATGCAATCGGATGGCTGTAAGAGCTCGATCCAAAATCACCCCATTTCGTGCAAATGTTTTTGTACGAAATGGGGTGATTTTGGATCGAGTACCTAGAACCGTCCGATTGCATCGATTCCCACAAAAATCCACTCGAATTTTGATTATGCGATGAATGAATGGCTCAGATCGGCCGTTTGGAACCCACAAGGGGGTCCCCTGCGCCGGTCGATACGTGGTTGGTACCACAAGGTCGGTACCCCTATATTTATCGAATTAAATCCACTAGTAGAAAGTACACAAACAAAAAACCCAATTATATAGAAAGTAAATAACTATGTACGAGTTTGTAGGAAATAGAGTGACTGATAGAGCTATATCAGATTGACACTACCTTATCACTTCAAGATAATAGCATGTTTTTGTAACGGACTTTGTTAAATTTTCTCCATGTAAAATATGAACACAATTCAGTCTATTTGCCATAGGTGATGATCTTTATTTAAGCCACTGATGTTAACGAGGACATACTGTATTTTTGGCCATTGGATTACGTAATATTTACTTAAATAAATTGAAGGAATTCACTTGATCTAAGCGAACAGAAATACACCGGAGCATGGGAAGAAAAAATATTGAACTCGCATTTTCTTTAAGCAACACACATATCATTGTTCTAATTTATTACCCCCACCTACCATTCATGTACCCTACTTGTGTAGGGTTTTTGTGTTGATGTTGGGTCTGTTTCCAACTGATGGTGACCCAAAAGTCATGAAAGCTTAGTATCACTAATTTTCTTGAAAAAAATATCATTACTCACATTTTTCTTTCTACTTATTATCCATCTCTTCAATTATTATTTTCATTTCTCTCTCTACCTCTCTCCAATTATTACACATTTCTCTAATTATTACTCCTCCAAAACACATCCAAATAATATCTCAAAAATATTTCTCAAAATATTCTTTTCAGAACTCTCAATCAAACAAAGTGTGGAGTTTCAGAAAAAAAATAAGAGAGACAGAATTTGAGAGAACCAAAGCTCTTTTGTGCAAGTTACTTTCCGACCCTACCAATAATAGTACTTTAACTATGCCTTTGTTGGTCATTGATTTTGCTTTCGATTTGATTGGCTTTTTAAATATGGTTTTAGCTTCTTGTACGTGTACTCCAATTATTATTGGAAAAAAAATATTAACACCAACACTTACACTAACAAATGGAATTTTCTAATGTATCTATTTAGGCTTGTTCCCCATTTGCTAATGAAATGCCATAATAGTTGAGTTTGAGCAATGTTGTTAAAATCACTTTTTGTTCCCATTAGATAAAAGCTAAATTACTAAAAGCTATTTTTCTCTCACATATTCCTTTCGCTAAAAGTAAGTTGCTAAAATCACCTGCTGCTTTTAGCAAATGAGAAACTCATTAGTCATTAGTGCGTGTATCCATGTTTATGTTTAGGCATTGCTTCCCAATGGGTGGACGATAAGAGTGTAATTTTTATGTATGTAACTCATACACAAGATTTGTATGGGTTCTTTTACCGTCAGCCCAATGGGTGGACGATAAGAGTGTTTTTGATTGGTAAGAAAGCAACACTCTTACCGGTTTTAAAACACTCTTACTGATCAAAAAACACTATTATCTTCCGCCCATTGGGCTGACGGTAGAATTTTCCAATTTGTATATGTATACATATATGTAGAGTGTATGTATTGGGGGTGGGGGTGGGGGTGGGTACAGAGATTCAGGTGCGGGGAGAACAAAATCATTAATAGGTCCAAATCGGTTACCCCCGAGAAGTGTGCACTGCAAACACATCAATTCTCTACGGAGGTTAGGTTCATGACCCAAAAGAAGTAATTGAGGTTCCGACCTAAAAAAGCTTGTCAATATGAATATGGGACCAATCTTCATCTGAACAGATCTTGTCTGCTCAGCATAGGGCAATTAACGTAGCTGAACTGATCAAGGGAAATCGGAGAGGATCAGGGTCAGCTGGTCAGACTAGACCCAAATTCAATCTTATGCAAAAAACTCCCGATATGAGCGAGATATGCCATGCGGATAATTGAATATCTACAGAAGCTCATCTTAACTTTAAATATCACGACGATTAAAGATATAGCTCACCTAGAGCCAAAACCTCTTTCGAGATAAATGTAATATTCAAATAAATCGTTTCCATAGTTATTTGAATACTCCAAGATATTACCTAACTCCCCTCCATGAATATCGGATAAAGTTAGTTCGAAGTATCAATCACATATAATACCTATAAAAAGGCAACCGGATTCACAAAAAACGGTACGGTCATTTTTCAATCAATTACTTTCAAGTTCCATTATTTGGTCAAAAACACTAGTTCTGACTTAGGCATCAAAGGGGTGTTGGTCGGCACCACACCCGTGTCTCTAATTCTGTTTTGCAGGTCATTGGTTAAGGACGATCAAAAGTGGTTCATCAATCATACCCGCTCCTTATTCGAGTGAGCATTCTCTAAACCCCATTATACCTGCTACTATTGAGAAATTTTTTGGATAAATTCTGCCTCCATATGTGCAGGGTAGGCCGAGGTGGGTATCCATCAAATGTGGGGGACATTGTCTTCCCTAGTTGGTGGCCGCGTGTAGTGGCGGATGCAAGATTTGTTCTTAGCAAGGGCCCAAACCAAATTTATTTCTACATTCATAGTAAAATGCATATTCCACACATATATTGTTATTTGTTATGTCACAGGAAGTGATGCTATTGTAACGCCCCAATATTTGGACATGTTATTTTAAATATTTAATAGCAAATTATTAACCTAATTAATACTAAGTAAAACATTAATCTCTTGACTAGTAGAAAAAGGGATTAGTCTGGAAATTACAAACAAAATGTAAGGTTTAGAATACATCATTTTAACTGAAATTTTATTTGAAAATAATAGAGCTTTGAATTAGGATAGAGTTCTAAGCTTTCTCCCGCTCTGTCGCTTGCTCCTTAGTTTAAAGGTTATGCTTGCTTTCCTTCTATCTTCGTACCTGGCATGAAACGCCAAGGCCAACAATAGCACCATGAGAGAAACACTCTAAGTAGATAATCCCTATCCTTCTAATCCATACATTACACATTGAGTATACATAGCATATATATGAATTAGAGAAAAGTCATAACGGTCCATTTATTCATTACTAGCCTTTAACCTGTGTGAAATATATGATTTTCGTCCTAAAATCACTCCTCCCAGTTTAACAACTTAGACTATGGTCGTTCGTGATTCCACTCCCGCCTTGATTGCCCTACCCGGGAACCCAGACGAAACGGATTAAGTTACATACTTAGTCAAAGTTATCAACTGCCTTACAAGGATGAATCTCTTAGGGACTAACCGTTCCATTAGGCCCCAAGGCACTGACCGTAACCCTGGGAGTATCTAGTCCATAACTTGGATCTATAATACTAAATTTCTTTAACCACTTTATTTATCAGGAGTAATCACGCAACACCATATCTTGGGTTTTGAATCTTAATCCATCTGTACAGTTAACAACATCAAACCGACCCTGGTTTTGCCATTCCACAACCCCGGTATCCTGCTGGATAACCTCCAAGGTCCCATCACTATAACCTTCATTGATTAATTTATTCTTTATCTTAACATCTTCTACGTTTTCTAAGTACGTGAACCAACCCATGAACCAACCAAGCCTATGTTCATTCTAACAATTGATCAACCAAATACATACAAAGGATTCAAAATCAATAAGAAACATAAATAACATGAAGATTAACTTAACCATTCCATAAATCAATTGAAGGTCTATTGTACTTGTGAAATTATATAAATCTCGGGGATCAATTTGTAATTTATATAACTTTAGGGGTCATGGTGTAATTATTCAAAACATTGGGGATCTAATTATAATTTAGCAAAACTTGCTGATTAACTCTCACATGTAAGAACATTTTTGGGCTTAGTGTAATTACCAACTTATCTGGTCAAATGTGATAAAAGTTGAAGTATAAGGGTAATATTATAATTAAACTAGGTCTAAGGGTATTCTTCATGATTTTGCAAAGTTCAAGGGCAAATCTGTGACTTATCAAAATTCAAGGTCAAATTTGTTAGCACATTTCAATACGAGGTTCCGTTCAATCATAGCCACTGTAGAGGCTTTCTACCAGTAGAGAGTTATCTTCTATCGGTAGAATTGTTGTTCGACGATTTCCTAGTTTCTTCTACTTTCCAATTGGGCTCGATTCGAGCCTCCAATACTCATCAAAACTAACCTAAATCACTACTCATACTTAATCCCTTTGAAGTGGACTACAACTTTGATGAAGAAGTTTAAGCCCAAAACTCGCTCCAGCTATGAGAAAAATAGAGATTTACACAGACTGACTGTGTTACTCGAAAATACTCGAACAACAATTTTGGGCTGCGATATCGGGGTTGTTCCTCAATCGTTTTGGGTGATTATTGTATCAAAAGCGAAGAGCTTTAAACCCTCTACAACTTTGATGAAGAAACGTAAACTTAAAAATGAATCGAACTAGTAGAAAAATGAAGATCTTTAGGGCAAAAACACCATATTTGTAGAGGAATATCGGGATCATTTCTAAACCTTTTTGGGTTGTTCTTGTACCTAAATCGAAGCTCTTGAAACCCTCTACAACTTTCATGTAGAAACTTAAACTTGAAAAATGAATCAAACTATAAGAAACATGAGGATTTACAAAGGGTGCGCAATCTGTCCAAAAATAAAAATGGGATTTTGAAGCTCAGAGAAAAAGATGATGTTGATGGGTGTGCTTAAGCTTCAATGGAGGATGACGGAGTGTGATTTCTGTGATTATGAGGGTTGTGGAGTATAGATAATCACAAGTTCGTGATCAATTGAACCCTCATGATGCTACTCAAGGAAACCCACTTTGCATGTATCTTCTCTCACTAGAATTTGTCCAACTCTTTCTATCTCTATGTGTGCTTTTTCTCTCTCAAAAGATACACTAAAAATGCAGGTGAGATGAGCCCACGAAGTTAGCTTGATTTAATAATAACCATTAAGACTATGACTATTCGTGATTCAACTCTCACCTTGCTTGCCTTAACTAGGAGCCTCGATGAAACAGGCTAAATTATCTATTTAGTCAGATTATCAGTGTCGCACAAGGATGAATTTCTTAGGGACTTATCGAACCACTGGGCCCAAGAGGAACTAATCGAATCCACAGGAGTATGTAGAATGTAACCCAATACTATAGTACAAGACAACTTATATCGCCTAAATTCATAAGGAGTAGTCACGCAACATCATATCTTAGGGTTCCAACCAATAATAATCCTTGGTTGACCACCTTTCTGTAGACACCCCAATTTTGATGACTTGTGTATCCCCAATGATGATAGAGATCAAAATATGCCTCGAAAACTTTGGAACAATGCTCTTTGTACTCGAAACCCAAAGAATTTTTTTTGAACACAAGCCATACCCTGCACCATCTTCTAGTACATTAAAAACCCTCTTTTTTGATATATAATATGTCTCAATCCGTTTTGAAATGAGGGAGATATGAGGATTTTACCAAAACGACTCTGTTTCCAAACACCTGAGGGTAAAATCATCATAACTTTTGATGTACAAATCATTTTGCTTCCCAACCACTTGGGTTAGAAAGTATACTTATCAAGCTTTCCAACGGTACCAACCACGCGCAAAACGGAGTTCGGTAGCACCCGCCTTCGAAGTTTGGCTTGTTAACAGTGCCGCGCGGACACACAGTTGCACCGCACGGTACAACTATGGACACCGTACGGTGCACTTTTGAAAAATTCAGAATTTTTTCCACTTCCACCGTACGGCACACATGGTTGCACCGCACGGCGCAATTGTGAACACCGTACGACACCTGTACTTCAGCGCGAATCCAGCAAATTTCCAGCAGCTCTGCAACTCGAATCTCATCATGGTTTCGTAAAACGTCGAAAGGCTATCAAAGGCAGTCTATAACGTGAGAATACTCCTTAACGTAAGGATCTTGGGTTGCGTACGAGTCCGCCATTCCCCTCCCTATATAAACCGAGCTCTTGCCATGGTAGAAGGACCGAAAAATTTTGAACAGAGGAAAAACCTCCATTGA
Source organism: Gaultheria prostrata (assembly GCA_036023075.1). Lineage (NCBI taxonomy): Eukaryota > Viridiplantae > Streptophyta > Magnoliopsida > Ericales > Ericaceae > Gaultheria > Gaultheria prostrata. Next base: position 3,095 of record JAXBDA010005892.1, on the reverse strand, counting down.
AGCTCTCTTTCTACTCTGAGAATTTTCTCTCTAACCTTTGTCTAAACTTGAACCTGTTGTCACTCTCATAAAATCACTTCTAAATTCTCTCCAGTCAACCCAAACCTCCATATCCGAAAATCTCCATCACCGAAGGAGGGTTCGTTCCAAAGGTATGAACTAATTTTTCAAGCTATAAGTTTCTGAGGGGATTCTTTTGTTACATTCAGAATGGTTCCATACCTCCTCTGGATATAGCAAAATGCATTACTCATCAAATGGAATAATCCACAAGATTATTTCGGTCTCTGGAGCGATGACGGAAACACAATCAATGTGTTTTTCGTCACTTGCTCGATTAGGAGGTATATTCCAAACCTTTTTAAAAGATTTTTCAGTCGAAAGATTATGGTTTTGTATCAAGAGATCATCCAATTTTTATCCTGATCAGAAAGCAAAAATTTTGAGAAAAGTTTAGATATCGACACCGTACGGTATTGAAAAGGCACCGTGCGGTATAAATTTTGGTGCCGTACGGCATCCTTGGCAAATGGTTTTCTCACATGCTCTGTTTTCTCAAATTGAGGCTCTGTTTTGCTAAAAAACTTACAGAAGATTTATTACAGTTAACCCCCTCTGGTTTCTTGTCATTATTATTATGTCCCTCCATTTTAATTATTTATTTTACTTAATTGTGTTATTCGCATGTTAGGTGATTTAGTTATGGCAATTTATTCTTTTACATGTGTTACTTCTGTTATTTTGTTCATTCGTCGCTTATGTAAACAAAGTTTTTAATAAAATCTTTTCATAAAAAATCCCACAATTATTTAGTAGAGACCGGAAAATTCCGGGCACGCGGGGTGCATTTTTCAAACAAAACCTTCCCCGCTCGTAACCTGGCTCCCGAACCCAAATCTTTATTTTTCGTAGATCAAACCATTTTTCAGCGGCACAAGAGTCATTATTTTTCTAAACGGTTTCTCGGGTACCTAACATTTTCCAAAAATTAAACCCCGGGTGGCGACTCTAAATTTTCTTTTTCCCAGATCGCCCATTTTCAAAACAACATTCGAAAAGCGTGGCACCGTCCACACTTTCATATCATAATCACCGTAATTCATTTGGTTGACCAACAATCATAATTTCGGGATAACCTCCCTATATCACATCTCTATCTCGGGATAACTTGCCATATCTTATCACAACTCCACCTTATTGTTTCAAATTTTCTTTACTTAACAACATCTACGTGATTTCTACGTTCACAAACCAACATGGGAACCTATTTGTCCATTCTAACATTCAAAATTTCATATCCGAAATAACAGAGCAAAGTGATAACGACAATTCAATGGTGCACAATATATACATATATCACACATTGATTCATGAGATTCCTAGGTGTTTATGCGTAAATTCATGAAATATGTATTCAATGAATAGGGGTTCACAAGAATTAAAGCTTGAGGTATAAAAGTGTAATTCATAAAAATATAGGGTCAGTGAGTTACGTAGGATTATAGTGATAACGTAACAATTAGTCAGGTCTAGGAGTATTTATGCAATTTAACCAAGTCTGGGGGCATTTTGGTAAAAACATTTAGGGGGTATTTTGGGTAATTGTGACATGGTGAGATTTATTTTCGTAAAATATTATGCCTTTGGGTATTTAAAAATATAGGGTCAGTGAGTTACGTAGGATTATAGTGATAACGTAACAATTAGTCAGGTCTAGTAGTATTTATGCAATTTAACCAAGTCTGGGGGCATTTTGGTAAAAACATTTAGGGGGTATTTTGGGTAAATGTGACATGGTGAGATTTATTTTCGTAAAATATTATGCCTTTGGGTATTTATACAATTTACAAAATTATTACATAATTTTTATAATTGAAAGCGTGATTTAGTAAGGGTATTCTCGTAATTTCGATGAGTGTTGGTATATTCTTAGTAAAAAGTTATAAAATAATATTGTTAAGGTAGTTATTCAATTTATAATTTAATTTCCTTTTCATTTTACATTTACAATACTTAATAAATAAAAATTCATAAAGTATTCTACGTTCACCTTTATAAACTAATTTTAAATAAACAATCGAAATTAAGGTCAAAAAACACGATTCAGGATCAAAATCATAACAAAAAGATAGTCCAGGTGGGTAACAATAATTACAGAACATAAAATTGAACTGGCACGATTCTTCCTCGACCGTCTCGACAGGAGTCACAGTCGTTCGGACGGCTGCAGCCAAAAATAGAGTACTGCTCGGATCGAGCTCGTTTCTATGCATGTGTTCACTTTGTTCGATCCCAGACGTTCAAAAATATCATCTAGCGCTTAGGGAGAGTGAGGGAGAGTTTATACTACCTCTCCTCCGAAGAATTAGCTAGGACGTGAAATTTCACGAAAAAGGGACGTCGACGAGTACGATGATGGTCACGGCTTTCCCTGTTGGATTTGTTTGGCTAGGTTGGTGTATTTAGGATGTGTGAGGAGATTGTAGAGGGTACGTAGCTCGAATTTAGGGTGGTGGTGTAATTTGGATGAACCCCACTTTTATGGAGCTTCTCTCTAGATTCCCATGGTTGAAAATCTCCCCCCCCCCCCCCCCACCCCCCCTTTTTCTTGCATGCTCGACTAAGGTGTGTGGGAAGTGTTTGCAATGAGCAAAAGTGTAGGATGAGTGGGGTATTTATAGGTGGAGAGGAGGGGATTTGGAGGGAGATTTTGAGTGGGGACATGCCCATGTGGGTATGGTGATAAGGATGTGAAAGGGGGGTAGAGATAAGGAGGTGAGAGAGTTGATTTGGCAGAGGATAAAAGATATGGTTGGATTTGCAGAATAATGGTAGCATAAGGTGGTGAAATGGGTGGAAAATTAAAGGATAAGGTGTTGATTTGATGGGGGGATTATGATGGTGGAAAGATGAGCTTTATAAGATGTGGTAGGGCATGAATGAGGTCTGGTGGCAGGTGGTAGGGTGGTGAAGGAAAGTTAAAGTTGGATGGGAAAAGAAGAGAAATGAGGGGTGTGGTGGTGTAATGTTGATGTTGGGTTGTATAATGACGGGTGGCAGGCGTGGTGGTGTGGGACTCGAAAATAAGGAGGAGA
>JAXBDA010005891.1:0-22684 GCA_036023075.1 Gaultheria prostrata | reverse complement strand
GGTAGGGAGTGAATAGTGCCTCCCTAAATGGGGGGTTTTTTAGGGAGACACTATTCATTTTTGTATTTTAGGGAGGGGTTTAGGGAGTTTGTTGGAGCCTAATATTGGGGTTTGGCTCCCTAAAATATGGATGGGAGCCAATTTAGGGAGTTTGTTGGGCTTGCTCTAATATTATAAAAAATATATGTACAAATTTAAAGTTGTGCCTATTTTATGAATGAAAATAGAATGAGTATAGTAGTATTTTTTTCATTATTATGGACACAAAATACCACCGTGATGCTCCACATTGTTAACTCTTGTATGTAAAATCAAAGTTTGATGTGACAATTTTTGATTATCCAGTTTTGTTAACCCGTAGAAATGTGAGTGAAGTGTGAACATCTCTATGATCCATTCCATTGCCTTAGATTACATGAATGGGACAATTCTTTTTGACCTAACCGAAACATCTTCCTATTCTCTTTCCCCTTCATTTACAAAAATTAGGTAAAACTGAGTCTTGTCTGGACGTCTTCATTTCAATGCATTTTGTTATAAATTTTAAATTCAAGCTTATCTCCATCATTTTTTTGTCATTTAACCTCCTCTTTTAGTTAATGATGTTGTTGTGAAAATTAATTAGGGCTTACCTATTATTTTTGTCATGATCGTTCACGACGTCATTATTTGCGTCAGCGAAGTGCCAAATGTAGCATGATTATGAGGTATCAAAACAAATTTAAGCGTTACTTCCACTTTTGGTCAACAAAATCAATCACCACACACTTTTCAAAATATTCAAATTAAGTTCACAGGTGTTAAATTTATTGTTCCACGTATTAGTAATCCTAACACTGGCAGCGAGCACCCAAAATGCCTCGTTTTATCCGATATATAAACCACCCTTATTAGACTGTAAGAGAAGGAATAGAGTTCTGAAATTGGAGAGGTTTTGTTGTTCAAAAAAATAAAAAATTTTGGAGAGGTTTTGTTGTTCAAAAAATAAATAAAAATTGGAGAGGTTTTCTGCAATTTGGAAAATTGAGAACAAATTTCATTCGTTGTTGGTCGAGGAAAGAAAGTGAAAGAGGTAAATTCCTTTGCCTTGCCTTGCAATTACATAAAATATATACATTGTGGTTGTGATTTTGTCTCTTTGGTTCTTATTCTATATTTTCTTTCTTGAGCTCAACAACATTCTTACTCATTTGAATTCTTAGCTCTTTAATTGTGCAACTGTTTTTTCATTTTTCAATAACTTGGTAATCAGTAAGATCGAGTCGAACTCTTAAACGGTTGATTTAGTGACTACCACTGCATCAACCGTTTGGAAATTTTGTGGCTCTTTCAAACCTTTGACATTGAGTATTTGTGGACCACCATATCCCTCTTAATCTGTTTTCTTGGAATCTATGATGTCATTTTATCTTTCAACAGTGTGTTTCTCTGTGAAAACTAGTACAGTAATTGATTTACCAAGGGTCCCCCCAATTTCCACTCTAATTTTTAGGCCCTCTCACAAGCATAGTAGACAGTTCAGTCATAAAAAAAAAAAAAAAATGCATATTTCTACTCTATGATCCCAACACATGTATTTGTTATGTACTTGTGTAGAACAGTTCCCCTGAAAAATTCTAACACTAATGACCATATTTATAAGACTCGTTTAATCAGGAATATGTGTCAGTTGATCCAACAACTTTGGTTGTGTTTCTTTGCTCATTTTAGTTTAGTTTAGTTTAGTTTAGTTTTTCAATCATTATCCTATTTCTATCTCCATTCATTATTTCACTTTTCGATTATTATTCTCATTTATCTCTTTATCTCACTCCACTCATTGTCCATATTTCCAATTATTACTCTATTACCCTCTTCACTCATTACCCCCATAAACCAAAACAAAACAAAACAAAACTACCAAAACGAACACAGCCTTTGTAACTATACTTTGCTATAACGAAATTGTGAGTTTAACTCCTATGAATTAGGAAATTTAAATCTCAATTGATGGGTTGCCTTAGGATTATTCTAATATAATTTCTTGTAGAATCATGCTATATGTACAATCATTTCAGCTCCAACCATTTACAACCCCCTCGTATACACGTGGGGCCCACACATTTGTGTGCCCCACGTGTATACGAGGGGGTCGTAAATGGTTGAAGCCGAAATTGTTGTACAAGTAGTATTTTTGTTACTTGTAACATGTAATTGAAAATAAATGAAATATAACTGGTTTCACAAAATGAATTATGACTCAACTTTTAACCGAGCTGTTCTTATCAATAGTGGGTTTGAAGAGTGTTTAGGGCATTGTTTTAAGCACTAACAGTAATTTTGCACTAAAGAGAAGTCATGATTTTTTAGCTACTAGATGACTAGTAATATTCAACCTTACAAAAGTTATACTAGTATTAAATTGAGCAAGGGAGAGAAAAGGGGTGAGATGGATTCTCATAATCTCCTTTTAAGTAACAAGTTAAGAATCTCTTTCTAATAACCTAAGCTGTCGAAATTGCAATGGTGAATTTTTTTCATGTTTGACCAAATTTTTTTGGTTGGTTGCCACAATGTGATGCAATTAACGGAGTAAATCTGAACGATAGGGTAAGTTTTCAATTGAAGGAAACTAAAAAGGTATACAAGCATTATATAAGTTGTTATAGATTATGATTATACGTTAATCTTGTAATTACATCTTGTTCATTGAATGTGTCATATAAATTAAGACTCATAATTAATGATAGATAAACCGGTATAAATATGATTGCCCTATCAAAAAAGAAAATAGAGTAACACATAGACTTCGTTCGCTTTGATTTTCCATAATTTCATACTCTCTCTGAAAATGGTCCCTATGAAGTTCTTCTCTCTAATTATTATTAATTTCATCTATCTAATATCTATCTACCTCCACTCATTAAACTAAAAATCTATTAAGCCAAATAAACCATAATTTCCATTTCCATATATTCGACACCAGTGGTAGAACAGAGGGACAGGCCCAAACCTAGAATGATCTGCCTCTGGGCCCGCATCCTTTTATCGACATGACCTATGGGCCCACTCTCTCTCTCTCTTTCCTTGCAGAAAATATTTTGGGTACCAGGGCCGAGTCTACATGGTAGCTGAATGTTGCATCCGGGCCGTCTAAAAGTGTATTGGACAACAGAGATTAATGTACATTCTCTCCTCTCTCTCTCTCTCTCCTTTTCCTCTTTTCAAATCTAGACCGTCCAAAACCAAAACGGACGGCCTAGATGCGCCGACGGATACCACGTGGTACCCTCTTACTGAAAAATTGCTCCTTCTTGCAATTTACAAACGTGAAAAGTAAAGATAAAAACAACGAAAAAATAGGATATATTGGTCTTAATCCTGTTGCTACTCCCTCATTTGTCGGAGGGACAAATTTTTAAAAAACAAGGAAAATTTTGCACTACAAAAAAATCAGCATGAACAGTCTTTATTTAGGCGTAATAGCAATTTAGTTCTTGAAAACCCACTTTAATCTTCAATCACCATTGCTATACTGTGCTTTTCAATGGATTTGCCAACTGGGTTTGGGGTTCCCATACGCCTAAATCTGACATTTTGTCCAAAAAAAAAATTCCGTGTTTATGTGAATATAATATAGACTATGTTACACACACACTGAAAGATTTGTAAAGAAATACTAACTAATGTAGTGAAGTTTTGATTTAGGTTGTCTGAATATTTGTATTTGCACATTCTTGAATGTGGGTAGAGTGAAATACAGTAGTAATTTTGTGATGGTATTTATTTGAAGAGAGAGAAACAGGGTGGGGTTCAAATGGTGAAGCGAAAAGGTAGGCGAGGACAAAAGAGGAAGAGTGCCCGTATTAAGGCACTCGAGGCTTTGAAGAAGGCCAAAAAGGAGAACAACAACAGTTTCAGTACAGAGGAAGAGCAAAACCAAGAAATCAGTTGTGATCAGCACAATGCCACCGCTCTATTATCACCACCGCTGGCGGCGGCGGCGGCGAAGGGAGTGGAGGCTTCTAGCAGCCGACAATGTCTGCCTGAGGCCACCAGAAGGGGGAGGAAGAAGAAAAGACTCGACGAGGTGGCCTTTACTTCTGTTGGCCCCACAACCTACCAGGTGTTTTCTGTTTTCTAGTAGTAGAAATTTACATAAAAATATGCATACACGTTTTATGTACCGACACACAATCAGCATTTGTAGTACTTTTTGGGGTGCTCATTTCGATTAGTACAGTAATTGTTTATTGTCTTGTCATGTACTGGGGTTTGATTTATTTATGCATTTCATTATTCTTATCTTGAATTTCTGGGGTTATGATGTGATTCATTGCAGCTGAGAAGCTAGTTCTAGTAAAATGGAAGAGTGCTGGTGTGATATGTCATGAATTTTTCCGAGGTTCTAAAAGACGCTAGCCTCTCCCAGGTCGGCCGAGTACCGACTAGGCCGGGCCTAGGCGGGGACTAGTCGGCTGCATAATCGCCTAGGCGTTAGACCCCCGCCTAGCTCCTAGGCGGGGAGTCATCGGCCCTAGGCGGGGACTTTTAGAACACTGAATTTTTTTGGTAAATACATTTAATGAAATTTTGTTGCTATTTGAGGGGTTTGTACCCTTTTATCAACCATTCTATCACGCAAACAATTGCATTCTGCTGATTTGCCTCATGAATTTTCCATGGAAATTGTTTATGTCAATCCAGATTCAAGGTTGTAGATTAGTATAAACAGTGTACCTTGCTTCCATTAAGGTGAAAGAGAGAGACAATTAGGAAGTAGTCGATCGGATTGGTGAGGAGCACATTTGAGTGCGTCTGAGAGCTTATTTTGGATATGATCATAAAAGGCGTAATTTCATCATAAGAAATAGCTTTCTAGTGATTTTGTATGGGACTGCTGAATGTCAAGAGGGTACAATGGAAGCTATTTAGATCATTGTTCAAATAACTTCTAGTGCACTATCCTGCTTAATGTATATTTGCTACGATAAGCATTGTGTATCTGATTGGAATTCTGATACAAATTTAGGACATTCATGAAAATCCCTAGAGTGGTTGATCACTTGTACAAAAATACATGAGAATTTATTTATGCACTATTGTTCTGCAATGCAATTTTGGTTCTTGGTCTCAATTTCGATCACATGCAGAATAAAGAACAGGCGGAGCTTGAAGTTCCTCCAGCTAACAATGGTGAGTGTTATCTAGATCAGAAGATGCCTTACCAAATTTTCAATCTTAAAAAATTTCATCCATCGTGGTCATGTGTCAACACAGTAATTGGACATCTTGTTTTTATGAGAAAATATTCTTTCCACCGCCGGCGGAAGTAACTTATTCTCTATTTTTATCAGTGCAGTTCTTCCATCTAAACAGCGGATGCCTGAAAAACGCATACTTGAGTTTATCCTTGATATTCTTCAAAGGTGAGTTGTTTCTGCGCTGTTTGTCAGTGCATTTGGTCCATACATCCAGGGAGTTCATTCCGGGGATTGATAGAAAGAACAGTTTTCAAATAGTCACATTTCTGCAGATATTTGGTCTTCATATCTTATTTATTTTTTCAATTTAGGAGGGATACACATGAAATATTTGCTCAGCCAGTTGACCGGGATGAGGTTGGTAGTTCTATCGTAGTTTTATTTTTAGAATTCCATTATTTCTTCTTATCCCACAATGTTGATGCGTGTCTTGGTTTGCAAGGTGGAGGGCTATTACAATATCATTCAAGAACCAATGGACTTCGGCACAATGAGAGCGAAACTTCAAGAGGAAATTTACACCACTTTGGAACAATTCGAGGTTTGCTCCTTTATAAACAATGACTCTCCATTTCTTCGTATACACATATATCGAGAGAGCACAAACATGAACATTTTCTACTTGGTCAGTTCCAGATAGTTATGTGTTCCGCTGAGTAATTGGTCATTGTTTGAATCGTTGTACAGAATGATGTGTTTCTAATAACCAACAATGCAATGCTTTTCAATTCGTCTACCACAATTTACTTCAGACAGGTAGGTGTATCTATTATTTATGTGAATGTGTAGAACAAAGCAATTATGTGCATGCTAATTTCTTTCGTCTTTTTTTTGTTGTTCTTGTGAATTCCAGGCCCGTGCTATACATGAGCTGGCAAAGAGGGTATTTTATACTCTTAAAACGGAACCACGAAAAATAGAACTGGAGTTCTCACTGACAAGAAAACGGTATGGGAGGAAACCCAGAGGTGAATACGGTGGTTCGCGCGTTAAGCTTGGTGCAAAGCTTAGAGCTAATAACCTAGCATACCGTGGATCAGCTGGTGCAAATCCGCATGATAATGACATTCTTCCAGGTATGAATCTAATTAACTATCACCCGCCAAGAAGGAATTTCATGTTATCATCAGTCCTTGTTTCCTAGCAAGGGAAACCCCAATCTAACCTCATTTCTGGTGAAAACTTGCGGCTTGTTGATAAAATCCTAATCCTTCCTGCCTTAACATAATGATTAATGTGATTTCTGAATCTATGATTAATTAGACCAAGATACTCAGCACCTCGGATAAAAGTCAAGAAAATTTGACATGACTGGCCATTGGTGTGAACTTATCATTCAAATAGTCTATGACAATGCCCAACGTGGTAACATTGTTCGCCATACTTGTAATTGGAATGACAGCAGGTCAATCCTCATTAAAGTTCATGATTTTTTTTTTTTTGAACGGCTGAAGTTCATGATTGATTATTCTTCTTCACTGTGAGGCTCCTCCTTTAGTTTGTTGTTTCTTCCCGTCAGTGGTTTCTTTGATGGGCCGGTTGCATACAGTTTATGGGTTTTGATTTTTCAGAAGTCTAACGTCAACTGTTTGTCCAGTTTGATGTATTTCTCATAGCCCTTGTAAACTTTTTCCGAACAATTTTCCAAAAAATGCCCACCTTGGTGGTATGCTTTAGTTCTTTGTGGCTTCATGCCTGATGTGAAAAGTGAAAACACCGCAGTGTTCCATGCCTACTCCCAGTTAGACGTTCTCTTCAATTTCAGTGAAAGTTAAAGTGTTACAGAAACTAGAAACTAGCAGAAAGGCGCACGCCGCACGCACTTACGCAAAGCAAAAAATGATATAATATGAATCTATGTACATGCATATTTGCATTCGAGTTTCCACAGTTTGTGTTTTTTCTTTGCTGGAACAAAGTAAGACATTCCCATTGCATCAAAGTGCATATACTGACAACATTCTGAATGTTGTATTTATTCTCTTTCGAGAAGAAGTTCACAGCATTTTTCTTGCTTAACTTCTCTAAACAGGGTGTCGAGATGGAAGAAATATGAATTTCAACAAAACTGAAAGGCGTCAAACCTATACGCCTCGGTATTCCACAGTCAATGAGGAGTCAACAGATTCAATGGTTTATAGCTCCTCGAAACAACTTGTGCCAGTAAGTCCATATACAAATACACACTATCCGCCTACTATTATTTCTGTTCGGCGAAAATCTGGGAGCCGTTTCCCCCTTACGGTTCATATGTTCATTTGAAATTGGTTGCAATCATCTGTTTTCTGCACTTGCTGTCATTGGTTCCCTGGTCTATTTTTTTTAATCATAAAGAGCTCGAGAGTTGTCTCATAACCGTATAACCATTTGTTTCACCTCTGTCAAATAAGTTGTGCAATATTGATTCTCTCTCTCTTTACGTGGATAAGATCTTGTCATTTCTTTACCCCAAGTTAGAGGATTCCTTTGTAATGGTCATACCATATGAAAGTACTAAATTTTTTGAACTGAAAAGTTAAGAGTCCGATATCTTTCCCTTCAGATCCTGGAAAATATTTCTCAAAATTCTTTGCTGCAATCATAAACATGATTCGGGTATCTCAATGTTGTTAATGTTGGACCTCTTTCTATTTTCTGAATTGTTCTTCCTCAACTAAGAGATTGCCTTGTATATCCTGACTGAAATTTCTCAACATTGTAGGGAAACGGGGGTATCAGGTACAAAGAGAGTCTGCTGCGGTTTGTTCAAGATTTAGGACCGATCGCTCAAAAGGTGGCACACCAGAAGTTGAGATGCTTGACTCAAACACCAACTCCTCTGATTTCGTCAACAGCTTCCCACCAGCAACCTAGTTGCATGAACGGTGTCATGAACACTGTAGCTGCTCCCGTCAATAACCCAGAGGATAACCACAGCACTACATCGAAAGGGAAAAACATTCTCATCGACGACAGCACAGGTATCGACAGTAGCACTTCCAGAGGAAGGATGGAGCTTGGAATTGATAGACCGCATATTCCCAATGCTCTTTCCAAAGGGAAGAGTGTGCTCATTGGTGACTGCATTGATCCGTATGGTGGTCCTCTCCGCAGAGAAACTCTCCCTTGTAGTGGAAATGACGGCTTAAGTATTGCTAATTGCAGTCAATTGTGTTCTTATCTCTCAAATGATCAGGTGAAGCCATCAAATTCTGCCTCTATACCACAATCAGCGCTTTTCGAATTCCTTTCTAGCGGTAATAGGCGCCCGAAATCAGCTGTATATCCTTCCACAGTCATAAGGCCATCCGGGTCGAGTCAGCCTATGGCCTTGATGCATGGGCCAGGACGGGAATCCAATGCTCCGATGGACATCAATAGCGGAGCTTGTTTGAGTCCCATGAGCCAGCCTGTGGAGTGGAGCTTGCCTACCCCGTGGGGTTCACTGGCGATCAACGATTTTCAGGCAACTCTATCAGGCAACAACGGATTCATGCAGCAGGAACCGCAGCTCCAGGTGGATCAGTCCTGGCAAGCGAAGTCCAGTAATGAGAGTCCATTGGGTCCTAATGGGCTTCCATGGCACCAAATGGGATCCCAGGTTGCATCAGCTCCGTACGTCCAAGTGCAGCCCAGTGGGGTGAACCCTCTGGGCCAAGATGGAGTTCTGCAGCAAGAGATCTTGAGCCAGTCTGGTTACACAAAGCTCCAGCCCAGTCTGCTGAATCTCTTGGGCCAGTATGCTTACATGGTGCAAGGCCAACAACTAGTATTGCCCCAGTACATGCAACAACAGCCCAGCAATCTGAGACCATTGGGCCGGAATGCAATCCCATTGGGAGAAACACAGCCCGGGATTCCAAACCAAGGACTGATGTCTGATCCAATTAGGTACTTCAGTGAGAGAGAGGTCATGAAAGACCACCAACAAAACAGTAATGCTGAATTCTTGAACTTTCAACAGCAGTTTTTGAGAAGTATCACTAGTCAGCACCCGGATTTGGATCTTCGGCTGCAAAGCCATTATCGGAGGCTGTAAGGAAAAAAACTGCGAAGGAAACAAGAAACAGGAAAAATTAACGTAGGACAAAGAAGAAAAAAGGAGTATAGTTTTCTTATCTTTGAAAAACAATACCCCAACATATATAGAGGAGTGTTTTTCTCCCTGTTGTTCTCTTGTTTGTTCTTTCATTCTCATTATTAATATCAAAGGGGTTGTGAAAAAGAAATTAGCGCAGCATTAGTCTTTTTGGAGACTTGGTGCTTAGACAACTTTGGTGGAAATTAAAGGGTGTGCTGAGCCATGTCATGCCTTGGCAAGAGCCCAGAGGAAGGCTTGAGAGTCCCCTGTAGTAAAAGGTTTTACACTTTTTACTTAAGTATGAGTTGGCTTTAAAATGCTAAGCCATGATATATTGCTGTATAGTTAACCATGCGGGATAGGTATGGTTGTGCACCCCTCGGCCATCCGATCGTGTTTTGGGCGGCCCATCGGTTTAAGGGAGGGAGAGATGTGACTCTCAGATTTGTTTCGCTGACCACCAAATTTAACATTTTATGTTTAGCATATGTCGTGACACACTTGATAGTTATTGCTGCAATGATCCCATAAAAGGTACTAGTACTCCTTCCGTTCCGTCCCATAATGAATGTCCATATTCACTATTTACGGCTTTCAAAAATTTATCCATATTTTGTAATTATCACACTTTTTATGATTTTAAAATTTTTGTTTAATAAAAAAAAATGGAATCTATCAAACAAGATCTAAATTGCGTCTAAAAAATATTATAAATTGAAAAATATAAATAATTTTGTGAGATGGGTAAATAGTGAAAATGAACATTCTTTTTGGGACAGAGAAAATAAAATACTTGTTTTTGTCAAAAGTTATGAGTATGGTACATCAAATGGTAAATACAAAATAATTGCTAGATATTAGATGGCCAACATGACATTTTGCTCGTGTCCGTAAATATTACTCCCTCAATTTTAATGGGAATTTATATTGACACTTCCAATTTTGATATTGACACTCTTTTTTCTTTTTGTCTTTATTAGGTAAAATTACTAAACCACCTTTGTAATTTATAATTACTACATTGATCTCTCGCTCTCAGAGTACAAGAGTGATTTAGTAACTTCACCCAATAAAAAAAAATGTCAATATCAAAATGAGGAGTACTAATATCAAATTTCTATCTTAATTTGCTTGTCAGCTGTTGCATGTTCTAAAATATTTGTCCATTTAACTTTTGGATGAATTAAATTTTCTTTTATTTCAGTGAAGTAACTTATTTTTAACAAATTGTAGAGTAAGGCTCCGTTTGGGAGCCTACTTATCTCTTTTTTGCATTCTCTTTTTTGCTTTGTGAGTGTTTGGCAGCAAATTTCAGAAACGGTTTGGGGAGAAACTCTTGTTCATTTTGGATGTTAGAAGCAAAAAAGCAAAAAGAGCCTCTCCTATACTTTTCAACTTCTACTTATGGGTTTTGATTATTCTCTCATTTCTCTCTCCTATTTTTATCCTTTTTCATAACTCATAACTCATTTTCATCATTCTTCTCCCAAACACTACTACTTTTGCAAAATGCATTCTACACATTTCTCTCAAACACTCATCCCAGATTCAAAAGTCATTCTGGTCATAATCCAAAAAACCAAAAAGTCAAAAAGTTAAAAATGAAAAGCTGAAAAATAAACTCTCAAACATCCTCTAAATGTTGAAAAGTTGAATATTTCTTGGTTCAACGATTCTGTTTCTCGTTAAAAAGTAGAATTATCAAAATTGAACGAATAAATTAAGACCGATAAAGCACATTTATTTGTTTTTGAAAATTGAGAGTGCCAAGGATTGACCATTCGACTATACCACATCATGGAGTATTCCTTTGGTAATCATTATACCTTTTTTTTAGCAACAGAAATATATATTCATAACCAAATAATACAAAGTATAAGGGAGACCCAAAAGGTGCCCCAAAAAAATATAACAATAAAAAAGTAAAATCACGCCAAAATTGACAGTCGCGTTGATGGAGACCACCGATTCGCTCATGGATGTGATTGGAGGAAGATGGAGGATTCACATATCAGCACCTAGAGCTCAACGTCCCTTCGTCCCACCGCAGTCACAGCTGTTGTTGGAGAACCCATAGACCCGTCGCCGAGACTAATATCCAAAGTTATTCACCAAAGTCTCTATTTAAAAAAAAAAAAACTAAAATAGTCAAATAAAGAAGTTAGACAAATTTCAATACACTTTTCTCACACATACAATTTTCATACGCAATATACACGACCATCCAATTGATATAAAAAATTTTAGGGTTTTCAACACGTGTCAATCGCCGTTTAATTCAAAAATATAAAGTTGGATAGATATAGCAAGCAAGTACAACAACATCAATTTTAAATTAGCCTTCAAAATAAGGTAATCTTAAAAAAACCTCCATCAAAACAAAGAAAATACATCTAAGAGATATGTGCACAGAGAGGCAAATGAGTAAACAAAACGCATGCTCATATCTTGAGGAAAATAAAAACCAAAGTGGTGTACTTGGATTCTCGATCCACACAATGAACTCAATTTTTTTATACGGATTGATTCCAGATCACTACTTTACTGCCAAACCACATTAAATTAATTATTAGCTTCGATTGCCAAACTACTTTATTGGAGTATATAACTTTAGTTCAATAAAAGGAGTGAAAATTACTCAGCCACTGCTTTATGGATGGCATGAATTCCGTACTCTTGATAAATATATAATTCGAGGTTTGCAATTCAACAGTAGTATATATTTACGGGAAATGATTTTCACACGTTGATTTTCACACGTTCCTTTTTTATATTCGTTGTTTGTTTTTTCAAGTAAATTGATAATATTATTTCGAAGAAATATAAGCGGATAAATTCTTATGAATACTAACAAAACTGTAAACACTACACCATCCGTCCTTTTTTAAATGATTACTATCGAAATACGTGTAATTTCAAATCCTAAAATCCATATTTCTTTATATAATTTTTAAATTTATTACCAATTTAAAATGCTCGTTGAGTACTTTAATTTGGTGCAAAAAAAATATGCTACAAAAGTGCATTTTTAACGGCAAAAAATTACACATTTCTCAAATCTATCATTTAAAAAGGGACGAACGGAGTATAAAAAAGCATAAATATCACTGTCTATATGTCTAACAATATTATTTAAAAAAATAATAACAGTACTAGCTAGGTATGCTATAAACACATGAGGAGGAAGAGGGCCGACATCAGAAAATTGGTCCAAGTTCCAACTCTGTGCATAGATTGCTTAATTTTGTCCATATACATGAACCGGAGTTTTCTGAAGGTAGGGTTGAAACAAGAGTTAAATATATGTCCGGGTTAATGAACAGTCCAAAAGAGTATGTTACTTATACATAGTACTTTAAAATAGGGAATTGATAATAACATTCCAAAAATTGATGGAGGGGCTCCAAGCTATAGTGATTTTCCAAAACTACCATTTTGCAAGTTTCAATTTTACTTCAGGCACTCCAATTTTTTTTTGTACATTTCTCCTCTGTCAGTTTGTTAACAGAAGAAGAAAACAAAAAGACAGCCCACCCAAACCCTAACACAACCAAGTTGCGACGGCTCCCAGTGCAAACCGACGTGCATCATTTGTAGTTTCCTGGCCCCTAGTATTTTTCTTCCTCCATCTCCCTTCCTTTGTATCTGTTTGTAGTGAATATTATATTTTCCGATCCCTATATTGTGGTGGTGTATGGATTTTGAAAAATTGACCACCATAATCTGCTAAAACAATTTAGATTAGAAGATGGACGACCATCTTTTGATTTTATATTTCTTTGTTGCATGTACAATTTGCGATTTCCTTACATGTGACATGAAAATCATGTCTTTCGTGTCAATGAATTGGGTTTCTTTACATATAACATGAAAATCATGTCTTTCGTGTCAATGAATTGAGTTTCTTTACATATAACCGACCCATTTCTATTTTAAAAAGGCTATGCGTACACCACATGCACACAAAGACATCCCAACTGTCCAAAGGCATTTTTCGATATTCTGAATTTGAAATGAATTCTTACGGTCAAAATTAACTTTGACCGGTAGGAATTCCTTTTAAAATCTGGACCATTGATTCCTAAGATGGACGATCGGGATGTGCTCGTGTGCAGTTAACGGAGAGAGGTTTTGGTTAACTTTTCCGTTAGGAGTGCTTCAAGTAAATGAAGAGATAATTTTGGGTGGAGTGCCTCCAGTAATTTTTATATTTTAAAAAGGATAGTTTTGTAACTTCATTAAATTTTGGAGTGTCTGCATAAAAAAAGGGAGCCCCAAAATCAGCTTCCTTAAAATAACCCACATACATAGTATTTTCTTTCTGGTAACACATAGTATATCCTAAGCCAGTTTGCGCTCAGTTCGGATTAATCTTTATAACTCTTTTCACGTGTGCGGGTAATGTGAGGTGGCACCAAAAAATTGCTAGCGAGAAGAATTGAACATAAAACCTAAGGAGACACCAAAATCCTAAAGTTCAAGGCAAGACGTACCGCTTCGCCAATCCTCGAGAATATATAAATAATTTGGGAAAGGAACCATTCCTGAAACAAAATACTAGAGGAAAAGGAAAGAAAAAAAAAAAAAAGTAGAATAAGGGGGTGGAGGAACTAGAAGATGTTAGTTTTTTTATTATTATTTTCAACCTTTTTCTAAAGAAATGATTTTGGTACTCCACTTTTTGATAATCATATTCTAGTATTTGTCTTTTAGTGTTCAAAATACACATGTAAAATAAACACTAAAAACACAAATATTGAGATTTTTGCCGAAATCAATTACCTTCGTTTATGAAAATTTATTTGGTGTGGTATTGGGAAAGTCCAACTTCCTCCAACTATCCAACTTCATGTAGTTCCACCGTCCAAATTTAGCTGATCTCTGATGAAGCAGTTTGTTGTTGAACGCCCGGCCAGCACCACTGAAGAAATGGAAAGCCAATATTATTGTAAAAGGATTAAGAAAAACCCTTTTCCCAACAATTTGCAGTTAATTTACCGTGAATTAATTTGCCCGCATTTTCATCGAATGCAAGTATTGAAAACATTGACAAATGGAACGTAATTTAGGGACATACGATTCTAGCGGGTATCATACCAACGCTTAAAAGTTTTGAATTCAAGTTGATGGAATAGCGTCGACAACACTTTGGTCTAATCTGATACTATAACGTTAACGACGTACCCATAAACACTTTCTATGGGGGAAAAAAAAAAAAAAAATGTTAGATTCTTACCGACATGTCCACTACCGTTGGAGGAGATCGATGGCATGGCATTAGTAATAAAAATCTAAATCCCAATTGCCCCAAAAGGGAAAAATTCTATAAAAATAACGCGTAATTTAAAGAGCGCGCAAGGTTGAACCAAATTTAATGATCTTTATATGATCATTTCAAAGGCGTAAAATCAAGCAAACTTAAGCTTCCAATTACGCAATGAGATAAAAAAAAAAAATACATAATGAATGGGGAAATTAATTTGGTAGAAAAAAACAAGTAAAGGGAGCTCCCTTCAGTCCAAGCACGGAAAAGAAAGGAAGAAATTCGTCTCCCGCATCATTCACACATTTACAATAGTATGAGCTTTTTCTATTGCATTTGAGTGAATGAGTCGGCAGCAAATTTTAAATCCTTTACCCACCCGTAAGTGGGCTGAAGGAAGCTCACTTATACAGTTAATACCATTTTTTTAAATCCTACAATTCGTAAAAAAAAAGAAAAAAAAAAAAGAATAGAGCTTATATTGATTTAACTAATTAATTCCAACAACAGTACATGAAAAGACAGAAACTGAAGGTTATTACATAAATAAAAGACATAATATAAAGTGTAATTAATAACCCTTTATTAAAACTAATCCAATAACCCTTTATTAATTAAAAAGAATCCCATTACCTTTAAAATTCGAAGAGTTGTTCAATGTCTCTTCCGTAAGATTGAACACGAATGTGAATAACACAAATATATGTGGGGTCTATAAACTGAGTGACACAATCATGTTCAGCCTTGAATCAAGGGCAGTGCATAATTTCTCTTGAAATTCGCAAATAACGAAGAGAGTTGTGTTGTTTCCTACGTAGGTATAGGCCTCTCTTGAACCCTAACCCTAACCCTAGCAACTGGAGCTACCCAGAATCCAGAAAGGGGCTATGAAAGACTAAAATATTGAGCAGAAAAAATAATTTTAAAAGATCATATCGATATACTACTTGGTATAAATTATAAAATATATTCCCTCCATCCGGATTTGTTGGTCCGTAAATATATTTTTTCAAGTCCGAAAATATTTATCCATTTGCAAGAGTTAAGAGTAAAGTATGAAAAAAGTACAAAAAAGTGATGGAAAAAAAGTTGGAATCCCTAAAATGAATCAACAAATCCGGACGGAGGGAGTAGATACAAGTGATCGAGTTGAATAATAGTACTAAGATTTAGAGCTTACAAGTAGTTGTAATTTTCTGCTGATTATTGAATCAAAAGGAAAGTCAGGAGATGTATTGACGCTTCAAATCGGTTCTTCATCTTCAAATACCCAAATAGGGATATTAGAAAACACTCGTGAACTGGAAAGGAAAGAGATACAGAAAATAATACTAATACAAAAACCAAAAGAAAAGAAGCAATAATAAGAGAGAGAGAGAGAGAGAGAGAGAGAGAGAGGAAATCACGGAGGAGTGGGTACTGAACAGGCAGAAGGAAGGAGGGAGAGGAGTGGATGGGTCAGTCCGCTGTCTTCTCATGAGAGTCTGGGAGAAAAGGAAAGCCATTACCCAAATCTCTACAAATCTGGCACACACCCAGAAAAACAAGGAGAAGAGAGAGAGAGAGAGAGAGAGAGAGAGAGAGAAGATGTTAATGAAAGGCAACAAGGGAGGTCTAATATTTATACACATTTATGGATATAAACTGTTCTCTCTTTGATCTCCACTTCCAAAAAAAAAGAACAGTTCTCTCTACTACTCCTACAGAGAAAAGAGAACATGTGGTTGGAAATTTTTTTGGGTACTTAACGGGTTTTACGTGACCTAGCCTACGTGGTATATTAGTATCCGAACGTTGCATATGGATCGTTCAAATATATATTTGATGGCCGAGATTAAAACTCATTTTCTCTTCTTTTTTTCTCTCTAAATCCGCACCCCCTAAAATCAAAATGGAAGGCCAAGAAACGCGGAAGAATACCACGTGGTACCTATTCAATACTGAAAAATTGCTCAGGTGGTGGGGTTTTCTTTGACCGCTCCTCCAATTATCTTCTCTCTCATTTGTGGCAGCACAAAAATATACAGTAGCATACGGATGTCTAACTTAGTCTGTTCCTTAAATACTATGTACAGTATATATTTTTAAAAGACAACTGCTCCTTGACTGCTCCCTTTGTCTCATTTTATTTGCTCACTACGAATATTCATGTCATTTTCAAATATTTATATCTTTTAATTTATAATGTTTTTGAAGTTTTTAAAAAAATTGTTTAATAGAACTAATTGAGATCTATCAAATAAGATCGATATTGCATATAAAATACATTATAGATTGAAAATTACAAGAGTTCAAAAAAGACACGTATAATTATAGTGAGCAAACAAAATGGAACGGAGAGTACAAACGAGAATAGGGTTTATGAACACCTGTGTCAGATACTGACGGAGGTGACGGAACATAATCCAGATTACACAAACACCCCTTCGCTTATTCACTCACCAAATTACACTGTTTACACACGCACACATGAAACACTTAATTCGTCACCTTCTCAGACATAATCAAGCAATGCCTCCCTACTCTACGGGTATTTTTATTTTATTTTATTTGGTTTGGTGACTTTTAGATCGGGGCGGGAATTCCCGATCCCCGTTAGGAGTGGGATGGAGGGTGAAGATGATTCCCCGTTCGGTGTTTGGAGAATGGGTAAGGGACAAAGGCTGATATGGGGTTCGGGAATTTGAGGCGGGATGGTCAAATCCGTCCCCGATCCGTCCCGTACCAATATCCCTACCTATAATCGACCCCCTTCTCTTCTTATCTTATGGACAACTCATTGGCCTGTTAATTAGTATTTTCTATTGAAAAAATCTAACTTTTTTTTTTTTTTTTTGCAGCAGAAGGCAGTCCATGCAACCGCGGCACATGATAGTTGGGATATTTTCTATCATATCCCTGGAGGGTATCAGGGATTATAATGTTGTTTGGGCCGAAATTGCACATTTTCATTGGATGAAAAAGACCAAACTTTAATAAGTTACAAAAATATTGAAGATAGTACAAAGATGAATAACCTTTTTTTATGTCTTTTTTTTTTGTGCGCGGTTCAAATCTAAAAAAAAAATCCAATGATCACGGACAGAGCATCGGAGCCACGACAATTTCAATCGAGGCACCCGACCGCACTTATTTTTGTTTTTACTTAGACTTAGAAATGGTCGTTCACAAATTGTCCATTTTAATTATCACTTCAATATTTGTTGCATCTCACTCTTTTTTTCCTGTTTTGTGAATTGGAAGCATACCATGTGGCTGATGTCTGGGTGACACCAACACAGTGCTTAAAATGAGACATCGATCAATTAATTCCAATTTATTTTTAACATGTTACCAATTCTTGAAAAGTTGATACACATCGCCGTCGGCCGGGGTTGCCTTTGTCCCCATACTTTTTTGTTTGTCTGAAAAAGATTCGGCCTCAATTACAGTGGCCTACCCCATTTTCAGATTCCTTCCAAGGATTCACACTAGGCTCATTTGGGAGCTTAATTATGGATTACATTTAGCATTTTGCATTTTGATTGTAAATTGTAGATTATTGAATTATGATCAGAATAGATTACGGATCCGTAAAATGTTTGAGAGATGTGTCCATAATAAATATTGTAACTTAAGTAGTGTTTGGAAGTATAATGATGCTATGATAAATCAATTTTTTACCATGTTGCCCCTGTTAGTTATTATGATAATATAATATATTTATGAATAACAGTTTTAGTTTCATATTTATTTTTAGACATTATGAATTAAAATATAAATTTTTAATTCAACTCTACAAAATTGGGTCCTTATTCGAAAGTCTCCGGGTTTTTTTCTACCTCTGTAGTAGCACTTTAAAAAGTTTACAAACCTTGTAGTGTTTTTTTGTGATGGATGAGGGCTAGGGTTTTATAAATTGAGGGCACCCCAGTAATTATTTAACAAGAGAAGGGGTAAATAGTCTTTTTATCAATAGAGAAAACTTAGAATGCAAAAGTATCTCTGGGTCTGAGTATCAAATTGTCCTACATTGCGTGTTTTTTAGAATGCATTTTGAAAAAATACATTCTCTAAGGAGGCTGCCAAAAACCAATAATTGTAAAGGGGAAATGAAAAATGAGGCTTGCCAAATGGGCTAAATTTTCATTTGCTTCTTTAACCTTCACATTTGACTAATTAAGCAATTTTTGTGCATAATTAAATTGCATACATATATGCTTCATTTTTGGCGGGTAATTGATACATGCTTCATTGAGTTAGCTAGAAATTAAACAACACATGATCACCAATTTTTTTAAATGACTCAGAGTGTCGGGGTCACCAATACGCGCACTTTGACTAATTCATAATTTATTTTGTGGGCTCAAATTTTGTTTGGTAAGTGGCTCTTCACATTTAACTATAGTAGAAGTCTTATTTTACTTCCATTGATCGACACACTTTTACTCAAACACACCATTCAGCAAGACAATTAGATATCATATAGATCGAAACTCATTGTTTATTTTTTTAATTGTACAATATTTAAGTCTTCTTTTATATATCATACCATCAAGTAAGCCAAACTTAATTATGAATCATATATACAAGGTAAACACAAGCTAAAACTACTGCAACTTCGAATCGATCTAATAAGAGAACATACATCCAATCTAGCCACAAAAATGACAGCGGGTTATGTCTTACTTTTGATTAGACGGCGCTCTCCAATAGTGCAAGGTGGGATTGATCCCCAGAATATTAAGCTGCTCCGAACAAATTTAAGTTATAGAAAAGATCGAATAAGTTGAGAATCGATAGAATTGCTCTCTATTTAACAAAATCAAGGTGCTGATCCGCCAACAGACATGAAAGTTGCTTAGCAAAAAAAAAACAGACATGAAAGTGAAGCAATTTCCTGCTGAACATGCATGCATGGTGTTTAACCTGGGGAACTGTCTTTCATTGTGTAGGCTTGCTAAATATCTACTTTTACATCAAACGTATCCTAGATAAAGACCATTGATAGAGTTGTTAAATTAAATTAAGAGAGAAAAAAATTCTCCTGACAACACACATCTGTACAAATGGATATGTTAAAGTAAATGGATGTCGATTCCATGTCAAATTCAGCAATATGGCAAAAAAAAAGCAGCACAGTAAAGTATTGTACGACATGATCAAATCCTTCCCCACTAAGATACTATGATCAAATCAGGTTACGACTTGGCTCGTGACTTAGGAATTTACTTTCTTTTAAGATTTTCGATTCGATTCTCTTTGGCATTAATTTTTTTCGGGTCACTTCATCCTTATGCGTAAGCGTGTGAAACGATTATGTAAAGGGTTATAGAGATTAATCTAAGGTGCGAGCAAACTGATTGGAGATATCGTGCATTATCAGGGGGAAAAAAGAAGAAAAAGAAGATATGATCAAATCCGTGCATATAACGGTGGACAGCTATATTTTAATTCAATAGAGCTCTCTACTCTGTCCTCTAGCATTCCCTGGTTGGATCTGCTTAACTTGCAAATCAAATGTATTTGGCTACGGTCGATGGACTCCATTCTGATAACTCCATATAATATTTTATAATCTAGTATTTGCACATGTAATTTAAATAGATCAATTGTCATGATTTTGGTCGTATCCTTCTACTCCACAAAAAAAAAAAAAAAAAAAACTTGTTAGATCTTATCCCATGTTCCTTTTTTTTTTTATAAGAGAAAAACTTCATTAATCACCGCAAACAGAAACGATTACAATGATTAACGGGGAAGAAGCCACAGATATCGCAACCTAAACGACACATCCCAACAAAGTTGGCACCCATGGATAGGACAATCCTATGCCACTCACCGCCCAAAAAAAATGGAAGGCAAGATGCCAACCACCAAACAAGGAAAGTAAAAGCAATACAAATAGATATGGAACTAGTCCAGCTGTTTTAAAACCCCCATGTTCCTCTGTTATAGGGGGTTTGGGGCCGTTGGATCACACACAAATTTTTAAAATATAAAAATAAAATTCACCATACGACGGCCCAAACTCTCCTGGAACAGAGGAACAAGGGGTTTTGGAACAGGGAATCTGACACCAATAGATGTCCTCCAACTGATCTACAAAGCCAAGACAATATCAAACCAGTAGCAAATATAGGGTAAAAGAAATCTGGATGAGGAGGCTACAAATATTAGATGATCTTTAAGAAATCTGAATCTTTGCTGCCTTCACTTTTCTAATTCCTTGCAAGCATCTTTTGAAATCATCAACAGAGTAGGTCTTCAAATCAAAGTTTGCGTTAGTCCAGAAAGCCACTCTTGTTTGTATTTTGTCTACCAATTTCCCCATCTCCACTTCCATGCCTTGGAAAACAGTAAGATTTCTTTCCAACCATAGAGACCATATAACCGAGAAAAAACAAATTTCCCATGTTATTATGAAATAGAATGCTACAAGCGCAATGAAAAATAGGTCTGGGTACGGGGTACGATACGAGTACGGAATATGACAAAAACCTTAAAATGTTAGGTACGAATGTTGTTAGTGCTGATACCGTGATAAGCCAATATTTTCATAGAATATTTTATATTTCCAACATGCAATAAAAAAAAAACATAGCCTTATTATTCAAACTGGGGTATTTTTGAATTACTTTTATCTTTCGATCTATAGTATTTTGAAAATTGTGTAGTAGATTTAGTCAAGATCTATCATAACCAATTTTTTGAGGGGTCCAGAATAATAAAAATTGACAAGAAATGCACATCACATAGTTCTCGATTGTGACATTGAAATGCAATCACCAAAAGATGGCCAGACAAAAAATCATTAGTACGACAAGATTTTGTGATATGGAAATTAGTGTGACAAGATTTTGTACTGTGGAAATTCCAATTCCACAAACAAAAATCGGTTGACAATCTCTCTGTTTTTCTTTTTTCATTTTTTTTTCATTTGGGTCAGATACCATAGGTGCAAAACTGCAAACAACCTTATTAGTTATTAGGCCCACAAGTCCTGGTACGTAGGCCCATACATCTATTCGCATAGCCCAACAAATCAACTGCAGGCTTGAATTTTGTGGAAGATTTCCCAAATAGGCCCACATCCTTTTAGGCCTTGCGACTCTTCTCTCTCCCCTTCCCTAGAGCCAAAGCTTTCTCGGAGCTTTCTCCTCTCTGTATCATAGGTTCGGTTTCTCTCTCCTCTCGCTACTGATTTTAATCGCTACTAGAGTCTAATATTACGGGTTCAAACGAGCCGACCTTCGTAGTGATCGAGCTCAGCTCGTTAACGAGCCTCTTTAAATAAGCTGAGTCAAGTTTTTGAGAGCCAAATTGAGCTTCTAAGTGTTGAGCTTGTTTAGTGTTTACTAATTGAACTTAAAACTCGAGGTTGAGCTCAGCTCGATTACTAAACAAGTCTGTCCTAAACAAGTCTGGCCGAGTCATGAGCAGCTCCGCTGCCTGACAAATGAGGAAAAGCAAGAATTTGGTGCTTCGTTTTTAAGTTTTTTTTTTTTTTTTTTCTATAGAGTTTCACTATGTTAATATTGGTTAGAACAAGACCGGCCCAAGGGTACAGAGTGCCTTAGGCCTATTTCACAATAATGTGCCCTTCACTCGTTACCAATTTTTTTTAGAAAAATTGAAACCACACAGTAGTACATAAACACATACTAATTGACTTGTGGCTTGTTCTGCCACTTCGAAAAAAGAAGAGTCACCTTGAGGCTTTACAAGGAGGGGAGCACAAACTTCCACTTGTTCTGCCAATGTGGGATCAAAAACTTTCTCCAAAGTGAAACTTTCACTCCTCCCTTTAGTCCCGCATCGGGTACTCATAGAAGTGATGAAGCCAACTTTCAGGAGGGCCCAATCAATTTTTTTCCCCAGTGTATTGCTCACGTGCGAAACCCTTTATTGAGCCAGAGACCAAATGGGCCTTCAAATTTTTTATATTACTCTTAAAAAGAAGGGTAATTTATCGAAATGGTCCCTCTAGTTTCACCACAGTCTCGATTTCATCCCTCTAGTTTCAATTTCACTCTAACGAACCCTGTAGTTTCAATTTTGGTCGATTTGAGTACAATTGATAACGGCCGTTAGGTTAAAGATAACGGAAATCGCAATTTGGGGTTTTTTGAAGGGGCA
>JAXBDA010005890.1:0-22687 GCA_036023075.1 Gaultheria prostrata | reverse complement strand
TGACTTAGGCCCCTGAATGTTGGCCCAAAATTAGGGCCCCGGATAGGTACACTCAAGTACATAATATATATTTAATTTATCACTTATGTAACCAATGAACTAGCTAGCCTAGTGGGAAAACTTAGTTTCTCTATCCAATAGGTACTAGGTTCAATTCTTGGGCCTCTCTTTTCCTTCTCCATACCAATATTTTTCTCCCATCTTACAAACTAACACTTTCAAAGGGATATTTTTTTTATTGGTGCAAAAAATAATATAACCAAAAACTAGTTTTATTCAAAACAACGGAGCGAATCATTAAAATATATATATATATATAGTGCCAAGCAACTATCATTTTGAGGTTAGTTTCATTTTTATTTTTTTAAAGAGACCCAAATTCACAAGTTCGTCTTAAGCCCCAAAAATCTTAGGGCCGGCCCTGATAGGGGGGTAACTGCTCTAGGCCAGAATCCAGGAAGGAAAAAGTTAGAACTAGTATTGGGTAGGGTGCGCCAAGCTAAGGCAATACTGCAACGCCAAAGCGACACGTAAGAAACCCCGATAGCAAGCTACCGTGATGGGCTCTCCCCCTAAAAAAAATTAATTTAATATCATGTGAGCTGATCGCCCACGTATCAGATATTAAACTGATAAGAACAGATACTACACTTGATCTTAGCCAAAAGGCCGAGAAAGGTATGCTTAGTCCATTGTAAGCCCATTCTTTTTATACACCTCTCACTCCATTACTCTCTCTCTTCCCCGATGTGGGACTGAAATAAAACAGTAAAACCAAAAGACCCTCTTTCTCTGGATTGAAGTCATGCACTGATCGAAACCCATTCTTTCCCACCAAAAGTTCCAAAGTTTTCTCTCAAATTTACCAAACACTGGAAAATATTTTCCACGGAAAATGTTTGCCTAGAAAAGAAAATATTTTCCGTCCGAAACAAAAGGAGCCTAAATTAATTCTTCTAGAGGTAAATAAGAAACTAATCGTTACTTCGACAAGTGCAGATATTCAAGGAGCTCATGATACAAGATCATTCAAGTCAAGTTTTTTTTTTTTGTCATTTTGGTAGGTAAAATTCTTATACATCCATCCTTTGAAGGAATCGGACATGGGGTAATTTTTTATCATCCGACTTGTATCATCAATACTGATAGGAACTGAACCATTAAAAGAAGGCTAAGTTTGATGAGTTAGCCGAAAAGCACAGTTTATCATTCTCAATTAGTTTCAAACATCACACCAAACAAGAGAAAAAAAGAAACAAAAAACATATATATTGTAGATACTTACAATATATTCCCCACGGTAACTGATTTCATGAATTACAGTCAACAAACAGTACAAATTGCAAGGTACATTGGTCAAATTTTCATAATTACCTTTTCTCCTTTGGTTTGCGCAATCAAAAAACTATTCTGAAGGTCTATAAGAAAATTAAAAAAAAAAACAAAGAGATTTCTATTAACAATGTAGACTTTTTTTGCCATATGGTTGGAGAAGTTAGTAGTAGTTAGAGGTTAGTGTTAAGAGGGGATTAGATCTCCCACCTCTCTTGAGCGTGAGGGATAATTTATCCGGACCGGAGAATTAGGTGGGGTTTGGCTAAATAAGTTTGTGCTGCTTCTTGTTTTTTTGGTGCTTTTTGGAGCACCAAAAAACCTCAAAAAGCCCCCCAAAACACCAAAAAGCAAAAAGTAAAGCCAATTTTTTAAGCCAAAACACATCTTAGTCTAGTCTATTCTATTCTTCACTACCGTTAATCTATTGTCCTTTCCTAATTCTAGGTTACGTGAATTCTGATTGGATCCTCTCCGGGAAGACAAAAAGAGATTGAAAATAAGCGCCACTAAGTCCATTTGTAGTCAATGATTGAAATCGTTCAATTTTAGAGCTAGTCAAGAATAAAATTCCATGTCAAATATTATGTTGATCGGATCCTAATTGATGTGATTATGGAACGAATTCATCCTGAAAAAAGAAAATAGCTCGCTACATTCATATGGTGCAATAATGTTTTACAATTGATATCAGATGATTCATAGCTTATTTGACGTCCTCGACTAGATAAAATGCACGATTACATACGTTCAAGTGGGGCCAAAAATTATCCACATGTAACCCAACAACACTTTTCAAATCAATTTATGAATTGAAATCTTCTCATAGAATAAGCTTAATTTGTCCTAATTTGTCTAGTTTTCATAGCTTATTTTACTCCAACATGTATTAAATTTGCGAAAATTAGATATGCTGTGTATTAGACGCCACTGATTGAGAAAATTTTATGTGCCAAACGGGTACTACCACGTGGTATCCGTCAGCACATCCGAGCCGTCCAAAAATATTTTGTACGGCCCAGATTTATTGGAGTAAATTTGCCCTCAAAATTTATAAAAATATCACACTTAAATCTGGGCCGTCCAAAACATATATGAACAGCTCGGATGCACCGATTGCTACCACATGGCGGTACCCGTCCGACATAAAATTTCTCCCACCGACTACCTACCCTAGTTCCGCCGCTGCTTCTAGGTACTGAACGTGATGGAAACTTAGGAACTCCCTAGCTAAGTTTTCCTTTCCTATTTTTGTTTGTCATGGAGGGTTCTTCTATGCCATTCTTAAGCAGAAAATCTGATTGTGGGCAGTTTACCTATCACCCAAAATGCAGTTCTTTTTCCCTGGCTCACCTAGCATTTGCAGATGATATGTTTATAGAGTATTATCTGGGGCTGATAGCGGGTCTATTTCTGGGTTCAAGGTTGCTTTGGATGAGTTTTATTTATTTTCTCGTATAAGACCTACTTTACGAAAGAGCCAGGAGTTCTTTTCTAGGTACCACCACGTTGTATTCAACCTATTCCCGCGGGCTCATTTCCTGTTAGATATCTTGGTTCTAGACTGGGATATGAGGACTGCTCAAGGCAACCTAGTCCCGCGGGCTCATTTCCTGTAAGATATCTTGGTTCTTGACTGGGATATGAGGACATTCATCAGAGAACTAATGAGCTGGTCCAAGAGATTAATAGATGTAACACCCCAAAAATATCCTCCTTAATTCTATAATACTACCAATTCCCACAATATATAATACCCTATGCATACATTGGTGAAATAGAACGATACCAAAACAACACCGAATAAGGTTTTACAATTCTCCTCCCTATAAATAAAATTTCGTCCCGAAATTTACCACAACACGTGTTATTAGTGCTTGCCATATGCAACTCTCATAGACCCAACAAAAATTTACAATCCTAAAAACATCCGTTCAAAGCTAAACACACCAAACTCTAATTGCAGATCCATCCAACTACTAATTTTTCATATTTCTTTGGACAGAGGAACAACCCAAACATATTAACCAACATACGAACTGCATGGAAACGAAATCACGATGATACAGAAGGGTTGCATCCCCTCAACTCGACTACCCATTCATGTGAAAATGACATCTAATACACAAGCGATGAATAATGCAAGAAATACATCGGGCACTCCCCCGGGCAATCTAACAGCATCAACATCCCAGGAAAGAATTTCCATGTGCTTAGCAATTACAACCACCTCAGACAATAGTTCCCATACAATATCATGTCACAAGGCACTGCATAACGGTATTTTTTTCCCCCTTCCGAATGTGTTTCAATATTTATACATACCCCAATCCACAAACAAACAATATCCATCCACATTAACTGATGCAACAATCGATCCGATAAGAAGTAACCCTCAACTTCTTGACATGCAACACACAGTTGCTACTAACAGCACGGGATTAGGATAAACCACACTTCATACCTCTCCTAATAAGAAGTAAATACACAAACCTGACAAAATTCCTCACAAAAAAACAATATAGACCGAGGAAAATTCAACAGGACCCACACCAAAAGCTTCTTGATACTTCAATACACCTAGTTATGAAACTCAATGAAAATCCTTAGCCGTGGAACAAGGTCACAAACCCTACTGATTTTTCTTTCCTCCTTTTTTTCCACTTTCAAAAAAAGAGCTATATCATACACAAATTATACCTACAACATCAACTCATGACTATAATTTAAAATCACTCACCAATTCCAACACCCACACGGTCTCATTTAAGATTTATCACCTGTGCTCTTATACCAAATTGACACCCCAAATTATCCTCCTTAATTTTGGCACTTCAAAAGGGAGTGCCATTATTCGTCCCTTCCGGCTCTCTGATATCATTAATGACTCTCTGATATCATTAATGGCACATACAACATATTAATTAAACGGCTTCATGATTGCTATCACAAAGTAGCCTTCAAAATACATGGAAGCTGTGATGATCCCTTTTTTCCCCATTTTGCCCTTTCCATCTCTCCCTCCCTTTTTATCCCCCTCTCAGATATTCTTTTAATTTCTTTTTTCTCCCCACACGTCTCTCCAGGTCCCTCCTCCTTTATCACCCACGTGCCCATCTCCATGCACAAGTATCTTCTCCCTAAATGAGGAGTCCGCATGAACTATATATCGGTGGAAATTTCCACTCATGGCCGAGTTTTAAAAATAAGATTTTAACCTGTTATGTGTCCTTAACATTTTCTAAGATTTTTGCCAACGTGTCCTAGAGCACCTAAAATGTGTTTAAATAAAAGGAATACAAGAAAAAAAATTAGACAAGTATTTAAGCATGTCCTACACGTGTTAGGAGAGTGTCGTGACGGACACGACACGTGTCGGATACGGATATGTGAGGCCTGTAGACGTGTCCGTGCTTCTTAGCATACAAGTTGCATTTCTCTCTTTTCTTTTCTTTTTCCTTTCTTTATTTCCACAATATAATACCCTACGCATACATTGGTGAAATAGAACGATACCAAAACAACCCCGAATAAGGTTTTACAATTATCCAGAGCTCAACTAATCCACTCAATCCAGTTCAACATTCAAATGTATTGTTGTTCTTTGTTCATCCTTCCCCAAATAATCTTGAAGGGAATTGGTCTATCGATGGCCTTTCTGTGGTCAGGAGTGGATCTTAAATCCCCAGGTGCTAAAGTGAGGTGGCAAGATGTGTGGACTCCCAAATGTGAAGAGGGCCTCAAGGCCACTATGCTGGCATTTATGGGCATTAGCAAGAAGTTAGATACTTTATGGGTTAAATGGTCAATGTGTATGTTATCAAACACCATAGCATGTGGCATACTGGCATATGCATATTCCTGGTGATTCCTCCTGGATCATCATAAAACTATTCAAGTTAAGATCCTTGGGCCAATCTTTAGTCAAGTTTGGGGTATTGATTTGCAACCTAATTGTGTCCTGTACTCCTGTGTAACCAAGTGGAGGAAACTCATGTACATCTTTTCTTTGACTGTTGCTTCTCTACAGATATATGCGCTAACTTGCTAACGAGGAATCTGCTTTCTTCAAATCCGGGTGATTGGGATTTTGAACTTGATTGGGCTGGCTCATAATTGGAAGGGGAAGGGGTTCAAAGCTGCAGTCTATAAATTGGCCTTAGCAGCTACTCTTTTATCATACTTGGATGGAAAGAAAATACAAGGATCTTTAGGCAGCAACGCAGTAATGTTGGCAGTGGTGAGATGCTCTGGACCATGAATGAAGGAAGCATGGTAACAAGCACAAAAATTGATTTGGGTCTCTAGGCCTGCTATGCCTTTCAGCTTTGATTTGGGGACATAGTTTTGCAGCAAAACATCCCTGTAGCTCCTCGGTACTTAAAGGTTTAGGGGGGCCACAGTTTCGGTGGTATTTTGAGCGCAGCCACTTTGTACATATTGCCGAAGGCTAGGTCTATCTCCAATCATCCACTACCCATACCCCCAATGATTGGGGATTAGATGGGTTTTGTTATTGTTATTGTTGTTGTTTTGATTTGTTTTATTTCCTAAGGTTTGGCCCTGGGATAGATGGTTTCTTTGTGGTTGGTTAGGATTCGGATGAAATAGAAAGCGAATGTTTAAATGGACACATAACACTTTTGTTTCTTGTGAATGTTTGAAATCCCCTTTTCCATGCGAGTTACCAAAATCAACATGAAATTCTTCAGGGGTACAAGTTCACCAAAATTCAGGTAACAAGAAACTCAACATGGGACACTGACCTCAAATATCTTAATCAACTGGAAGCCTAGGAAACCCCCTTGTGGAATTGCACATGCTAAAGCAACGTACTCTGGACTATTGTCCACCTTACAACCAAAGATTTGGACTGTGAAGCTAAAAGTTAACATTTTATTATCATGAAAAGAACATAATGGTTTCTTGGATGTCAAAAGATTCCTAGCATACAGAATTCCGGTCATTTCCAGATATTTTCAGCTCTAAAAGGAAGTTTTACAGAGTGTTTGCCAGTTTAAAAACAGTCATTTTCCTCCCTCATTGGTCAATAATCTCCAGTTACACCATGCATACATTTGCAGTGCTCCGAGTTAGAGGCTACAACATAAACTCTAGTGAGTAGTGACCCTTTTGCTAAACTTAAATAACAAAAGTTTAACAAACTAAGCTGATTCCTCAGAGTCATTGAAGTGTTAAAAATGAGACCTAAGTATTGAATTTAGAGCAGGTACCCGTTGGATCAGCATTTTTAGTTATCCAAGGGTGCTCCATGATCTTCTGAAGTGAGAGCCTTTTGGATGAATCCTTCACAAGAAGCTACAGAAAATTCGGGAAACGTTTCATAAACGACAATGAAATCCTCGCCAGCAACAATTATGTTTTTAGCCCACATTGCAATATATGAGAAGATGCTGATAAAGAAGCTTACCCGGCTAATGAGATTTTCAGCTTCCGGCGAAACATGATGGGTGGAAGGGAATCTGAGGTCAACCTTCATAATCCTGTATTCAATTCAAAGGTAATTCATTTCTTTGTTTTATCTAATTGCCAATATTATGTAAACACAAAAAAACAAGGGAAAAAACTTAGAATTATTCTTTACTTTCTGAATGTTTCAGTTTGGCTCTCAGCCTCAAATGGAGGGGCACCAAATAGAAACTCATAACACAGGACACCCAAAGTCCAATTGTCAACTGCATAGTCATGGGCTTTGTTTTCCACCATTTCCGGTGCTAGATAGTCTAGAGTTCCACACATGGTGTGTCTCTTGCTTCTTGATTGTACAGACCATCCAAAGTCCGCAATCTTTAGACGACCCTGCAATTATTTTACAGAAGGAACTTAATATAGAACATTAATTTTGCTCCCAATAACTACACTCTACAAGCCACAAGACAATTCAAGGTTCTCATTACTTCACCCAAGTTGATGAATTTCTCGCAACAGTATGGGAAATATTTTGTTCGCATGAGGTTCTAGTTACTCTCTCTCTCTCTCTCTCTCTCTCTCTCTCTCTCTCTCTCTATCTATATATATATATATATATATATTCGTAAGGATAAGTGGCTAGTGGAAAATGTTGGTTGAAAATAAATATATAAATATGTAGGATTTCCTCTACATTTTTGTTGTGCGTCATTTGAGAAATATCATACAGTAAAATATGCTGAGACAGATCTCATGGTTTAAGTTTTAAGATAGAAACTTTAGAAGCGCTCAAGAACATCTTTTTGAACCTGGTAATAATGGCAGGACTGGTTTACAAGTATTCTTACTAAAGGTCCAAACTTCTTGCTTTGGCCGCTTAAGGTTAAGGAGGGTAGTCCTCTCATCAACTTGATCATTGGAAGCGGTGGTCATTATCCCTTCCTTTCATAGAAGGATGCTTAAGTGGGATTGACTTCGGACCCTCTCTAGCAAATGCAAACGCGGCCAGTTTAAAAACCAGCCTGAAATTTGTCAATTAGGATTACATCTTTTGCCTTCAACGAACTAAATCAACAAAATCCCATTTGCAAAACATTTAAGGAATGGTTAAGGTTTTGAAAAGTACCTCATGATCAAGCAACAAATTCTCAGGCTTGATATCCCTGTGAATTACATCCTTCTCGTGACAATACGCCAATGCTTGAGTAAGGCTCGCAATGTACTGAAAATTTTCAACGGCAATACGAACAATTTAAGATTTTGAAATCTGAAACCCTATGTACGCAGATGAATTGAAAAAACGAAACCAATGATCAGGATATCAACGGAAACAATTGTAGGAAGTCCTTTGGCAACCCAGATTCTGTATCTTAATCATATTCACTGATCAAGGCAATTGGTTGAATCCCGTAAAATTATATCTTACAAGTATCAATTCTTCTGCATTTGTTTGTTGAATAATCTACATCAGTTCTCACCCTATTGCAACAAAGATTCCATTTTTGTATAGAAAAGTCCCATTTCATATTTACCCAAAAAAAAGAAGAAGTCCCATTTCAATAGTCGTGATTTCACGAGTAGACGAATCAAAACAAACCAAAAATCAAGCTATTCTGATTCTGATCATTGAACATAAAAACAAAACCAAACGTATCAAAGGAAAATCACCAAAACATAAACAAAGAGAAGTACTCCCAAATTTCTGTTATTGGAATCGACCCAAACGACCACACACAACCGCACAGAGGGACCGCAAACAGAAAAGCACACAGAGATTTCACGTCGTTAACTAATGGGGTAAATCCACAGCTTAAACCAATTTTACGTGATTCTCCAATTGGGTACATACATCGCAAAATGTTGCACTATGTATCGAATAGAAAAGTGTACAAATTATATCGGCTAAGTATAGCACATTATATATCTTAGAATTTACATCACTAACAATTGTAATACCCCTGTTTAGGTTTCGGGGCGTCCCACAACGGGCACTGCCCGATCATAATTAGCAAAGTGGCAAATCGAGTCCGACTCAGACTTCACAATCCCAACAATTTCACCATAAGCATACACGAAACCCACACATGATAGTATGATACCAAGGAATTCGATACATAAACAAATTAAGCGCATGAGTATTGACAGAGAGAGGGAATTACGGTGGCGGCTTGTCTCTCGGTAAGATGGCCGGTTTTCCGGAGGTGGCGATAGAGCTCGCCGCCATGGGCGTACTCCAAAATCAAGAAGATCCGGTCATCGTCGTGGAACCAGCCGTACAACCTTAGCACATTGGGGTGTCGGAGACCGGTCTGGATCTCCATCTCTCTCCTCAACTGGTGGTGCAGCTTGTACCTCTCTATCTGCTCTTTGAATATCACCTTCAACGCCACTATGAACTTGCTCTGCAAACCACATTTCAAAATCAAACAAAGTCGCATACACTGATACACATACTCTCTCTCTCTCTCTCGACATAGGCAGGTTGTATGTATAGGTAACGATTACCTTGAGTTCGCGAGCGAGGTATACGCGGCCGAATTTGCCTTTGCCGAGGGGTTTTCCGATCTCGAAGTCTTGTAAGGACCATTGTTTCTCAGACCATTGTTTTTGGTGGTGTTGATTTCGTCGTTGAATTTGGGATGATGCCATTTGAATTGGAAGAGGAAAAAATCGAGGAATGGAGATGGAAGTAAATTGGGGATTTTGGAATTTGTTTGGAGGGAAGATTTGGGCGTTCAAAACTTTGTGGGCTTTTGAACGTTATAACGGGGATCTGTTTTTCGCTGCAGTAGAGAGGCGTGCGGTTGCATTTTGCTGACTTGCTCAAATTATTGTTTATGGCATTCGTTTAGCTGGTTTTATTTTATCTTACCTATTTATCTTTTGAGCATCCAAATAAGCCAATCAGTTGACTTATTGTTTTATTCAAATTTTTATTGCATTTGTTAGTTTGCGTCAATTTTTTGTCGATTACTTGCTCGTCTAGACGAGAGAAATCAAAAAAGTAAAAATTTTGATCGAAACTCAAAATTCTTTGAATAAAGACTAAAATAAAATAACCTTTTTTGCTTAGTTTTGTCTTTATTCAAAAAAAATTGAGATTTGATCATTATTTTTTATTATTTTCAATTCCTCTAGTCGAGACGAACCAATAATCCACAAAAATTTAATGCGAAACAGATAGATATGAAAATACTGAAAAGAGCCACAAAAAAAAAATCAACTTGTTTATTGAGCCAAACCAGACTAAATATTTTTCCTTTTTCATAGCTGATTTTAGAGTTGCCTGATAATTCAAAGGTAGTGATTCGTATCTATTATAATTTTTTGCCAGATATATAGCTCCCGTAATCACTTTTCTTTGAAATAGCTATTGAATCAAGATAAAACAAGTTTCCCGTAAGCTTCTTTTTCTTGGCAAATGAAGAACTAAATTTTAGTTTTTTCATATAATTCCTTAATCAAATGAACACTTACAGGAAAAATAGATTTTCTTTTTATTTCCTTCACTACAATTCACTTTTACAAGACTAACTTTTCTGCACAACATTCTTGACAACTTTACGGAGCCCACTTTGTGGAAAGGCAAGGAAAGGAAAACAGTTAAAAAGGTAAGTGTGAAAATAAATGTAGGTTCACAAAATTCAATTTTTTTTAATTTTCATCTCAATTTCTTTCTAAACCAAATAAGGGGAGGGACTTTTCTATTTTACTTTTACCCGTCGATTTTAAAGATCTCTAAGCCTGTTTTCTTACTGCCATGCTACAACAGAGGATTGTGTGAGCCAGTTTCATACACGCGTGCACCATTTGATGCTTCAAATATGAATTCGTAGAAACAAATCCACAAATTACATTTAATCAATTTGCGAATTGATTACGACTTCACAATCAATTACGACTTCACAATCAGTACGCTAATCCACCCTCCAAATCGCAGTTCGCAACCCTAGGGTGACGAATCGTGTGACCAAGGGTGTGACGGTACTTCATTGGTGAATGAATGTATTTACTTTAGGTTTGTCCGCTTAATGGCACCCTGCAGCTGGATGATACACACACCCTATTTTGACGTCAAACGCGGCATATATGAATGTTAAAGAAATTTGATCAGGTGTGTGGAGAGCTGCCAGTAGTGAAGTGTTTTTTTGCGAGTGTGGATGACTCCAGCTCCCGGTAGTGAGCATCAAGCATCCAAAAAATGTACCAAGTGCTTGTGTCTGTAGCAACCGAAAGTAAAAAATGACATAACAAAAGGTCAAAGTTCGTCAAAGAAGCAGCATTACAATCGGCTATAAATCCAAACATAAGCCAACAAGGGCAATGACAAGATCTATAATAACGATGTTCAAAAAAGAAAGATCTATAATAACCACAAAGATTGACGAGAATCATAATGTTTGTGACGTTATTACGGGTGGGGGGAGGTCCTTTCCCGGCCTTGATGCCCATCCTTTCCGATCCCTGTATGCCTCAACAGCCTTTAGGCGAAGTCTTTCTTGTGAAGCGACCAGGGGAGCCTTGAATGCCTTCATGACATGGGTTGTGTTGTCAATTCAAACTGAAGTTTTTAGTCTATTGGATCATACTAAAAGTTAAGAATTTTACCTTAGGAAATGCGACCAGCTTTGGTGGAGCTTGAACGACTTCTCCAAATTTTATCTTCTCATGTCCGGGAAAGCCCTCATTCTCTTCGGACGTGGCTTTTTTGCGCTTATTCTTTTTGGCCTCTAAACGCCTGCATGTCATTTCAATTCAGATCAATCGAATATCAACAACTCTAAGAACAAGAGCTGGCCTGGAAGAAGGCAAGATATAGCAAAATGGCAATTTTGTCAATCCTACTAGTTTTCCCA
The DNA here is from genome assembly GCA_036023075.1 of Gaultheria prostrata. NCBI lineage: Eukaryota > Viridiplantae > Streptophyta > Magnoliopsida > Ericales > Ericaceae > Gaultheria > Gaultheria prostrata. The sequence continues at coordinate 11,069 of JAXBDA010005890.1, read as the reverse complement.
CAACTATATGCTGTGAACCACGGAAACATGCTGTGAACCACGGAAACGCCTACTTGGTCGCTATATGCCTGTCCAACATACTAGGGACACCTAATTATGTATGGGACAACCAATTTGTTTGCTTCTTTGTTTATCCATGTTTCATTTTAGGTTTATTTCCAGCTGTTCAGCAAGTTGAAATGATACGGGTGTCTGTACATCACAGTAGAGTAGAGACTTGGTATTAGTGCAACTTGAGCAACAACTTGAATGACACTAACTAAGGCGAGCGGAAAGAGTCCACACATGAACAGTTACGGTCAGTACAAGTCGTAAGAAGACCCGAGCAGGTTTGAAAAGGAATGTTGTATGTCACATTCTTTATCCAGATCACTGTGGTAAATTGTTTCTCTAAAAGCCAGTACTTCGTAAAAAATACATATAAACAAACAGGAAAGTGAATCATACATGCTATTCGTTGCAAAGATTTCACACATATCAAGTCACAAAATAACTAAACGTAGGAATGAACTACATGCTTACTTTTTCTTATGTTCTCGTCTTTTCTGACCAACACCACTTGACTCCAATGTCTCAAACCGAAGGTCAGTAACCCGCTTCCTTTTCTTCCTTTTCTTTCTCTTTTCATCTTCGCTATTGTCATCGTCATCCACATGTTGTGCTGACATTGAATTTCCTTCATTACCTTTCTCTCTGGTCCCAGCAGGGTTAGAATCAAACTTACCCTTCAAATTAAGTTTCTGCAAACAAACCACGCTATGTAACCAGATGAAAATCCAATATCCTCTAAAATATACAGGAACCTGTGAATAAAATTTTCTTAAATTGCAAGAAAACTTTTAATTAACTTACTATTGGAGTTTGTGTTCAGAAGGGAATGAAAGATGGATCCCAAACAAAGTAATAACAAGTGGGTTCATATGTGAAAATAGCCCAATCATTTGAACTGGAAGATGCGAGTAAGTACACCCAAAACACATCAGAACCCAAGAAGTGGTGAGCAAACATTCTATGTAACTCTAGGCACTCCTGAAACTTACAGTTTTTCAATCAAAATTTATTGCTTCTTCATATTTTAAAGCAATACCCGTCACCAGTACCAAGACTGCCTAAATAGCCAGATGAAGGCAATAGCCTACCAAAGGCCTTGGCGCAAGCCAGCTGCCTAAACGTATAGTCAAATGGCCTTCGGTAACAATAGGTTTTCGGAATTGGTGGGCTCTCAAGACACATACTAAGTTCTTTCCAAGCAAATTTCTGTCTTGGTTAGACATGAGTCATGTTACTCGGACTCGGGTGCGTGTGTCGGGTGCGGGTGTAGATCCGAGGATCGGATACCTAAAATTTAAAAATCGAGGATACGTGGATATGGATCCGAATTTAGACACGGGTGCGGGGATACGTATGTGAAAAAATACTTTGGTTCTCTTTAAAAAAACTCACCAGTTATTTAGATTTTATTTATTTCAAACACAAATATTAAAGCAATAGTAAATAGTAAAGGGTAAAGACATGTTTTTATAGTCCATTATTAAATGAAATGTCTTTATGGCCCATTAGGTTAAGAAATGCAAAGCCCACTTAATGAGATGGGCCAGATGGCTACCCTATAAATGTTGGCCCAAACCCATTTAAATGGGCAAGCTCTAAGTAGTACCCATTTAGGGTACTCTGCATCTGAAATTAGAAGGGTTCTCATGAAGCAGCAGCTGCGCAGCTGTCTGCCTCGATCACAAGCAGCTGTCTGCCGGAAAAACAGATCTCTTTCTCTCTCTCTCTCTCTCTCTCTCTCCTTCAGCCGACAACCACTCGCCAACCACCGTCGACCGTCACCCACCACTCGCCGACACCGAACGAACCAAACCTGCAAAGAGACGTATCCGGTTTTTCCCAGCCGGATCCGACACATATCCCGCACCCGTGTCCGTGTCGCACCCGTGTCCGTACGGATACTTCGCCCATTTTGGGGGATCCGTGCAACATAGGACATGACTTGTGAGGAAGGACGATGCAAATTAAGTCTGGTCAGCTGCTGGTGCATAAATTTTTCTCACCTTCAAAAAGACTCCTTAAAGGGGTCGATCCTTGGACAAAAGACTGGAAGCTATAACCTACACACCCGGAGGAACATATACAGTAGTTCGTTAACAAATAGTAAACACAGATACACAAGAAAATGATCTTTTGTCGCGCTTCCTCCACAATGTCCAGAAAAAGGCGTAACGTTGTCTGTCCTACCCTTCTCAAGGACTTGGCAAGGTAGCTGTCACTCCAACCAATAAAGAGTTCACTGACACTCACAGACCTGGGCAAAAGCATAACCCAAAACAACATCAAAAAACAAGCATAAAAGTCTTCACAAAACAGTAGCCGCCAAGCAATGGAGACGGCAACGCGATTCACAGGCTACCCTGATTGCTTTCGCATACAAGATCGATCAATAACAAACTTTCCCTTCCTGTTTATCCAGTAGTCAAAATAAGCTCCAGAGAATACATAAATGGGCCTCTTCAACTGCCTTTCCATGCCAGAAAATGAGTCCCTCCACCAAGATCCTAATAAAAGTACCTGACAGAAAATGTTCCCCGCTTAACAGGTCCATTTAAAGAATCTCTAAGATCCTCAAAGGCCCTGCTGAATCGTAGATTCAAGACAATATTGCTGGGGAGCTCTCTAAGTAGTAGTCCACACTGGCTTACTTGTTTCTGGCCAAAAGATGAAGATCTGCGAGATCATCCCTTACAAATCTACAACCACACCATGATAGAAGCCAATATCCTATAGTTCTAGCAATACCCAGCATGAAAAAGATCATCCTGCAAATTCCTTCTGCACATTCATAACCCCTTCAACATTCCCATTCCATAAGAGCCAACAATACCAGTACCAATTCCCCTCTCAGGCAGTTGCCAACCTCTTATGCTCATGGACTGGTAATCAATAATTAGCTATCCATGTCAGAAACTCCAATTCGCCTTCTACTCCCTCTGTCCCAAATTGTTTGTCCTGTTCGGATCTGTACAATATGGATCTTATTTGATAGATCTCAATTAGTTCTATCATACAAAGTTTTTGAAATCTTTAAAAATATTATAGATTGAAAGATATGAACAGTTTACATAAAATACGTTATAGATTGGAAGATATGAACAGTTTACATCGAAATCCTTCAAGTCCAACAATTTGGAACAGAGGGAGTAGCTTTGGCCTTTTAGCATACAAACCTTCTATAATAGTGAAAGCCAAATTGTGGCAATTCCAAACTTAAACTTCTTAAACCTACACCCTTTTCCAATAATTCAAAATCCTAAATGGCTAAACCTACAACCTTTTCCATAATTCAAAATCCCTAAACTTACAATCTTTCCCATACTTCAAATTCCTGAACACCTTTGACATCATTAAACTAACAAGTGAAAATACTGGTCACTAACTGGAACATACAGATAAGTGATATCTTGTGACATGGGAAAATGTCCTTCAACAACAATAGTGCCAGAATTCCATCCATTTCAAGGGCGACTGTACCTAGCATCAAGATACACGCCAACTGTCTATAGGCAATAGTAGACTAGATAAACTTTCCCAAAACACATACAAGGAAGCCGCAGAAGGCAATGCATCATAAAAGGCCTACAACTTAGGAATAAAGATCTTACACTGCCAAGGGCTAAGGTGGGGAAAACTTCTTGTGCATTTGAACATCATTTCTTGAAAACTATGACTAACTATAATAGCCGTCTAAGGGAGGGCGGTACACATAGATTGGTCAGAAATCAATTACATTTTTCGTAATGTTTGAGATCCATGTCTGGAGAGATCTTAGCAAGATACAATCTCAGGTTGTTCCTGATATTCAATGAGCAATATCTTTCTCTCCCATCAACCCTTTGCTAATATTTGGCATTAGACCTCAACGCTATAAGCCTTAATGATTAATAGAAACAAAAAGCTAACACACCAAAGAAGTATCTCCATACTGGAACTTTTGTGGTTATGCAGATTCTTAGACATTAGTATGAGGCAATTAAGGAATAATTAGTGACTTGCATCCAAGACAAAAACAGGTATAACTGTCTCATCAGTTTCAATATTTTATATTTTTATCAAAGGAATGTCATGGGGTTCCTCTTTAAAAGCATAATTCAGGCTAGAGAACTCCCACTTCTTTCAACTTTCCAATGAATATGGCGTTATCCATCTCTCCAATTCACAACCTGCATAGGCTTTAGCTATTGCTTTTACTTGTCACTCCATAAGGATATAAGCTACAGTTTTTAAAGCCACTAGTCACTCTATAAGGATATAAGCTACAGTGAGAGCAATAGTTCCTAGTCTTCCACCAAGATACGAACTTGTACAAAATTTAAGCTTTAGCTCGTGTGAAATGAATTTGACTCAATATTTCAAGCATTTGATTTCCCCTAATGTCTGAAGCAAGCCTCAAGAGAGAACAGCAGTTGAATCCACCAAATTCAACTGACAGAATCACGAAATCCACTCTCAGAGTAAGGTTGTCATGAGCACTGCTACATACACGGAACTGAAGATGTGGGTTAATACTACTTGACAATATGCTTGAAGAAGAGTTGGGCCGTCTATATAAGGTTGCCATCCGATGCATGTGGGTCCTGCACAATACACATGGGATTCAAAGACGCTGAACCAATCAGAACACATCCCTGTCCAGACATGTCTGATGCATCTAGGGGTACTCATAAGGTGCCCAGATAATTAATCTATTCACAGCTTGGTCATATAAATGTTGACAAGCACAGAGTATGCACACAGACACCAGGTCCGATGAGAGGAAAATCCAAAACAAACCCATTGTTTTTTTTTTCCCTAAAAAAAAAAAAAGGAACAAGAAAATGCTAGGAAAACCTTTGGTCTGAAAGCACATACACAATATTAAGGATGAACACAAATATTCAGCTTCCAAGCATAACACAATATAAAGGATGAACACAAATATTCAGCTTCCAGAAACACAAAACTAATAACCAAACAAGCAAAATGACGACACGGAGTTTACCTTGTCGCCCCGATTGCCGCTGCCTAAACCTCCATTCCTCTTTTCATTACTCAGTGAAGCTGCAGATCCTATGACCACATACTGAATTAATACAGTAACTCCGATACCCCAAACTGAATAAAGCATCTCTAGATAGAAATAGATGCATACAATACAGAGAGAGAGAGAGAGAGAGAGAGAGAGAGAGAGAGAGAGAGAGAGTAAAAAAACAGAAGATATATATGCTATTTCTCCACCCTTGTGCCAAACTCAATGCCAAAATTTGGCGTTGTCATTCTTGGTGCCAAATTTGGCATCCAATTGGCAATTGCAAAAATTACCACATCATTCCAAGCCATTTAAATTTGCATCAAAAGAAGAGATGGGTGTAATTCAATTTGAAATTGGCTAAAAAAAGATTGACTTTGGCGATGCTATTTTGGCACCAACGGGTGAACTTGCTCTAAAAATTCAATAAGCAGGTGAAGCACATTTTTACATACAGATTAGCACAGGTATAAAGAGCACCTGGTTGGGAAGAATGGGTGAAGGCCATAATAGCGCGAAGCTTAGAGGGGAGAGCGTCGATGGAGGAAGATTTAGGAGGTGGTGGTAGGCGACTGTGACCTCCATGTGCTGCTTTGTAGTTCTTCTCTCTCCTCTTCCGACCTTTCCCTCCCATCTCTCCTTCTCTCTCTCGCCGAGTAGAGACGGTGCAACGGTGAGCTTTTGCTAAACCCTGGTAATTGCGCAAATGAGGGGAGCCCTATTCTCGCACTTGACTGGCTTAACGTTAGGGTAAATTACACTTTGCAACCCTACAATTTTATAGCATATCGGATCCTTACTCTTTTCCAACGCAGGGGGTAGGGATGGCAATAGATCGGTTTAGTCTGGATTTTGCTATTACCATACCCAAATCCAAAGTATTTATCTATACCCAAATTCAAACCGATATCCGATGGGTATGATTTTTAGTAGACCATAACCAAACCATATGGATTTGGATTTTATCCGAACCACACCAAATCCGCATTAGTATTCGTTCCATTAATGAACGTGTGAAGGAAAAAGATTATATATTAAAATAATAAAGTAAAATGCCATAATATTTTACCATTAAACATAATCAAAGGAAATAACTAAATAATAAACTTTTTTTAATGTGTTTAACCCACACCAACGAGAAAACATCAAAGGAATTTTTTTTAAAAAGTAGGAACCAACAACATGATCTATAAGTAATATTATATGGAGCGGTTTGGGTTTGGGTATGGGTTTGGCCGAATACTTGCTAAGACCAAACCCAAATCCAAACCCGCCGGGTATCATGTTTCGAAAACCAAACCCGCCCCATGGGTAGGAAAAAATAAAAAAAACCTCGCCGATAGGGTCGGTTTGGTTCGGGTATCCATTGGTTTTGAGCGGAATTGTCATCCCTAGGTATGGGACTAGTTGTTAATAGGGGAAATTTCAAAATAATCTCTGAACTTTCTGATAATTCTTAAAAAAACACCTGGAGGTCACAGTCGCCTACCACCACCTCCTAAATCTTCCTCCATCGACGCTCTCCCCTCTAAGCTTCGCGCTATTATGGCCTTCACCCATTCTAAAGAGAGTAGAACACGATGATAAATCCTAGTGGTGTGATCTTGAATGATAGAGTTGAATTTATGATGTGCCTAATACATACATGTTACATGTCAATCTAGTGATATGTTGACTGTTAATGATGATTATATGTGACTTACGTGAAAAAAAATTTTAAAAAAAAAAAGAAAAAAAAATACATATTTTTGAGGATCTACTTCCGGATATTCAACTTGGAGTACGGCTGGCCACCGCTACTTTCCGAATGAATATCTAGAATAGCCCTTGGACAAGACACAAAACTTTTTTTTTTTTTTTTAGAATGGGACATAAAGAGATTTTATGACTAGTTGATGATTTATGCAGGTTCGATGAAATTGTACTTTTATATGGGTGATTCTTTTAAAAAATAATAATAATAATTTTCTGTCGTGATATACTAATAAGTTGAGTATTGTTCGATTCTCCTCGGCGACAAAAAGGACCGTTTAATTGTAATGTTTTTCTTTTAGAAGGTTAGCTACCATTTTGTTGAGAAAGGGTAAAAAGGAACATAAACGTGTACATGAATAAGCGTTATCTTGTATGTACGTTATTGTGTGTCTTGTTGGGAAACAACTGGAAACTGTTGGAGGAAGAAAATAGAGAATAAATGTTTATATTATGTTTCCTTTACTTGTTATAATGCATTGTGAGAAGTCAGGTTTTGAAATCAAGAGATTTATGCATATCAAATATAATAATGTGCGGGGCTTTGGGCCTATATCTTGACTTGATAAGTTTTACCTCGTTTGCCTCCTTGATATTGTGGTTATCATAAGGTTGGTCGAAACACTTGATTAATATCTATCTATAATGTGAGAATGATGAATGATAGTCTTGGGCTGGTAATGTGAAAATGAGCAGAAATGGTATTGAAACAACAAGGTTTGGTGTGATGTGAGTCCCGAACGTCCAAAGGGTTTAGGCCTTGTGTTGTTTAGTTGAGAATGACGTGTTTGGAATGGTTGATGTTTGATGAATGAGATTGTCACTCGGAGATCTAAACTAGAAAGGAATGAACGTGTTACGATAAATCTAATATTTTGATTATATTACGCAATGACTGTTCAAATAGTGAAGTTGAATACAATATTAGAACCAGGGACACCAGTAGGTGTGGACTTGGAATGTGATAGATTGGGTTGGAGTAATTGTGGAAGTACACAAAGAGAAGTATTTGTTCCGTCTAATTAATGTAAGCTTCTTGCTTGTAATTCGGAAATTGTGACTGATAATACCTGGATATTATTTGTGTACCATATGTGCAAATGTCTTGAATTTGAATTAGAAGCCGATAGACCTTACGAGTACAATCGATACATGTACTAGATTCGCCTAAGCAAATATTGGGAAGTATATTGATGAAATTGATGCGAATGTGGTAGGGTGACTCATTGTGTGAAATATCTGGGTTTCATGTCTTACCCTCTTGTAATTCTTGAATGGTAGTGATCATATTGTATTGGTGTTTAAATGCTTATACTTGTTAGTGCATTGGGTTGTAGTCTATGGCATTCGAAATTTCGAGGACGAAAATAACTTTAGAAATTCTATTTCTTATTTTTTAGGTGATGCTTCTCGCACTCAGAGTCCTTCTCACAAAAAGCTATTCTACAATATTACATGAGATAGATAAATCCAAGCAAATGATTATAATTTTCGAGTAATTATAGGCACGTGATTTATTTTATAGAATAATAATTCATTCACATAAACAAATCTATTTTAGGTGAACAAAATCCATTCCTTTTCTCGTAAAAGAAATCTGTCTTTCCATAACAACTTTATACATGCATGGGAGACAATCGGAAAAAATTCAAGAGTATCATTACTATGTCATTATGTTTAGAAACAAAGATATCATTAGGATGCTTTTTGGCATTTATAAAATTAATAAAAAAAATGAAAAGTGTAAAGAAATAAGGACACTTGTCGCCCGCAAGGCTCGTGAAAATTTATTTTTATTATCATGTTTCTTAGTAATGTTTACTATTTTATTATTCATGTTTCTTAGTTAATCTAGGTTTCCTTTTTATGCATGTTTTCTTGATTTATTTTATTTTCATAATCAAAAGTTTTGTAGCCTATATAAAGACATACTAGGAGGAGATGATAATTCGTCAACCCAGACAGAAAATAAAAGCAACAATAATAAGCAAAAGATAGGAAGGCATGGGGACAAGGCAAAGCAAGCGAAGAGACCAAACATCAAATGAACCAAATCAAGACCGAACATCAAATGAACCAACTCAACCGATTCAAGGTTACTCGCAGGATCTTTCTCATCCACCTCTTGTCCAAACGTCTGACCGCAATCGAAAATGTTATAGCTGCCAGAGACTCGAGGTTGGTTGACTCTCTTCAATTTGAAATTAAAAACTTATTTTTTTAGCGCATCAAAATATATATACAGTATGAAACATTTGGTTTTTAGAGCAAAAAAATAAACTTACTAAATAGACTTGAAAACCTGCAACCCAAAATCTGATGAGAAAAGAAAAAACATGTTACCAATGCTTCTTATGGTTGATATTGATAATAAAAAAAAAATGCATGATACGGAGGAAAATTTTGATAACATTATTTTTTGGAAACTAATTTTTGCCCTTCTTTTTTATCATCTTGGACCACTACATATATGTAAAAGATGACCTTCATATGTGAAAAGTAAATATGCCACAAGGATAGCTTGGTAATTTCACCTGAGAAAGAAAAAGAACCAATAGTCAATTTTTTAATAGAGCTAGCTTTTGTTTTATACACTTTGCTCGGTCCGCTAAAAACTTAATAAACAACTATGAATATTTTAAAACTTGACTCGTTTATAATTCTGATCTTAATATAAATTTGCTTCCACCCTCACAAAATTGAGTCGTAATTGTAAGGTGAAGGATAACTTTTAATTACTACTTACTAGGAGTTGTTTATAAGCATTCGTCCTGCGTGATGAAGGGACAATTTGTTTTATTTGTCTCTTCATAAAAATGTTCAAATTTAAATTTTCTTTTCGGAAAATAAAAATATGGAGGAAAAAAAAAAAGTGTCGCTTATGCTAATATGAATCAAAATTATGTTTTACAATGACGATCAGAGTACAAGAGGGAAGAAGGAATATCAAACACCATTGAGTATGAGATACATATTGGATTTTTGGGGGTGATGTTTTCTTTTGTGGGTGGGTGTTTTCTTCGGTGTTGGTTGGCCTCTTGTCAATCTCAAGTGGTGGTTTTTTTCCTTTTCGGGTCTAGGCGGCATATAGTGTAAAGAATATAAAAAATAAAGTTTTCTCTTTCTCTAACAATTTAAGCTTTTAGATGAGTTGGTTGTTTACAATCTAATAAGTAGATGGGCGTGCCTTTCTTGGTTTGCTCTTGGTCCGTTGTGGTGTCTCGTGCTTAGAATCCTTTTATTTCTTGTACTAATTTGTTTCTAAAGATTAATAAAAAAAAAAATTTGCTCGTCAAAAAAGATAAATATTGGACAGATGGCTTTGCGCAAGGGTTGATTAGGTTTTTGATTCAAGTCTTGGACAAATGGCTCAGGAATTGTGCTTGGTTATCCAAACAGGGATTAAGGAGTCGAGGCCTAGCGAGTTAGCTGCAAGCAAAAACAACCATGTTCTGCCCATATATATATATATTTTTTAAGAGCAAAAAGAATTTATTAATCTTTGGAAACGAATTACAAAGATTAAAAGGATCAAAAGCGAGAAGATGCAATGGAGCAGGAACATGGCAAAAAGGCACCCATGTTCTGCCCATAATAGTTTCTAAGCACAGCAGCATCCCCCAATCCATTATACCCTATTAGGGAAATGCTAACGGGTGCAATGTTGCGCCCGTTAAGGGTACAAAAAAAGTATACTTGTGGGTCTCATTTGTACTTTAAAAGTGTATTTTATAGTACAAGTGGTACTCAATAAATATACTTTTTTAAACCTTTAACGGGCCTAATGGTGCGCCCGTTAGCAAGAACCTTATTATTAATGTTTACCAAGTTTGATTATTAATTTCCACTAGAACTACCGCGGCATATCAGGTTTTATTGGAGCTATGATTTTTCTGGATCCGGGGACCCTCCTTTTCTCTCTCCTTTTCTCTTAAACTACGTCGTTTTGCTCAATTTCTTGGTACACATCCAAAGCTTCCAAGGGCCCTGTTTGGAGAGTTAATTTCCAAAAGTGCCTAAATCCGAAGTGTCTAAATCCAAGTGCCTAAACCAACTATACCCTACCCCAAAGAGCCTAAATCCCCTAAAATTGAACCTCAAAATGAATTTTCCAAAGTGTCTAAACCATAAACCCAATGCCTAAACCCTATACCCAAAGTGTCTAAACCCGAAGTGCCTAAACCAACTATATCCTACCCCAAAGAGCTTAATCCCCTAAAATTGAATCCCAAAATTGAATTTCCCAAAGTGCCTA
>JAXBDA010005889.1:0-22687 GCA_036023075.1 Gaultheria prostrata | reverse complement strand
AAGAAAAAAAAAGAGAGAGAGAGAGAGAGAGAGAGAGAGAGAGAGAGAGAGAGAGAGAGAGAGAGAGAGAGAGAGAGAGAGAGAGAGAGAGAAAAGAGGGACACATTTAATGTGTTAGGCTCAGGCCTATTAAAGTGGAGGCGGCTGAGCATTTTATGCGCGGAGAGAGAGAGAGAGAGAGAGAAGAGAGGGTGAATCAGTGGAAAAAATATCCCACGCGCATGCGGGAGTTCTTTAGGAGTGAAATACAAAAAGAGGTTTGGATGGAAGCCCTTACAAAAAGTGGGGGCGGCTTGGAATTTGCCCACAAATTTTTTATGGACTGGACCTGAAAACGAGTCCTACATACATAAGCCTAATACTAAAATGTATGGGACTACCCTTGATTTTTGAATTTTTTTGGATGTCCTAGGCCGGCCTTGGAACTGCCACTGCTTATAAACACCTCGGTTCGTTTGCAGTTCTATTTGCTAGCGTCCGATGAGTGAGTGGGAGGGTCAAGTTGTCCAATTTAATTAGGCATTGAAGATTCGCGAGTGTCCAATTTAGGTACATTTTCCAATGATGTGGTCCCGTGGACTCTGACCAACCTCCACTAAAGTCTCACGTCTATGGGGACATGACGTAATAGTGATAAATCCACAGCCATATGATAAACTAGAGGAGCCAAACCAAACAAGTGTATAGCAAATGGTAATCACAAACTTCAGCCAATTTGAAATGTAAACGATGACTTTGAAAAAGCTTCGGTTGAGATTGATTTTATGAATAGATATTGACTATTCCATGTCATTGTATTGTACGGTTTTTGACTTCTAGAATAACAAACTTAATTGAATAGTCAATTAGTTAATTAATCCAAGTTGAGAAAAGTTTGGTAAATGTGCATGTGTTATGGCTTAGGACAAGGACTATTTTTGCACAAAGAACTTTCTGGTTCATCCTTCTAGAGTTCTAGTTAGACATGTGCATAGATTTTTTTTCCATAAAACTTGATATGCAGACCAGTTTGCGCGCAGCTCTACGAATTTCGGGTCTTTGTAATCAACGATCAAGTAAACTCTCTAGTGGCCTCAAGATTTGGAATGCGTACCGGCCGCTACGAGATTCGAACTTGTATGCGTACTCATGGATGACAAGTGTGTATTACTTGATTTCTCAGGCCTAACCTTGCGGTTGCATGTGCATGCATTTGCCCCTGATAGTGAGTTTGGAGAGACGTGATTTCACAAAATTGGGTTTTGAAATAGTCTCAATTGAGGTTGGTGGTGGTGGATATGGACACTAATTATACCCTTCTAGTAATTTTTATATTGAGCACACCACTATTATATATTATTACTAGCGCGTTGCCCGTGGCTAAAGGCACTTGATAAAGTCTTTAAACTTCACCATAGAGTACTACCCCTGCATGTTCTCATCATCGACTTTCCCGGCTAATGCTATGCCACCACCCTTCAATCTAAAAAGAAAAAAAGAAAAATGAACTAAAATGAAAAATAAAAACAAACTACTAACATCTAATAAAATCCAGTGGTTCATGCAGAATAAAACTTATGTAATATTGAAGCATCACTAAGAGATTGTTTCTTATTTTTTCTTTAGGATTTATCAAACCAGTATAAGCCAAAATCATTTGAAAAGGAGAGAGAGAAAAAGCTTTTTCCGAAATGTGTTTTTTTTATATGCTTTTTTAAATTGCTTTCTCCTTCTATTTTTTTGGTAATTGAGATAGAAAGAATATCGTCGAATTAAAATTTTTCTAGAGTGGGTTGGATGTCAAAGAGAGAAAAAAGATTTTTGAAATTTAAAATTCACAGATGAAAGAATTATTCTTTTTATAAATGTTTCTTGTAATTAACCATAAGTTATTTTAGAAAGGTAAGTTTTCTTAGAATGCGGAGAAGAAGAGATTTGAGAGATCTTTGAAACATAGAAATGCCACGTAGGACATTTTGGAAAAACCGTCATGTAATGTAATACGAAGTATAAATTTTTATAACTCATGTGCCTATTCAAGGGGGAGGTCAACTTCTAGGGTCAATAATAACTTGCAGGTGCTCGACATAAAAAGAATACCAAATCTAGTCACGCGTGCATGATTTCGGATTTCTCGTATTTTAAGTGTGCTAAAGTATAACACACCATGTAAACCACTAATCCAGTATCTTAATTTTGATCCACAAGTGATACCACATGACCAAAAATGCTTAAGCCCAAGGTAGTAGTAGTATCTTACATAGTTTAATATGCTCAAGATCACCCATATAAATTTTCGATGTGGGACGGGATATCACATAAATAACTAACTAGGGCTAGCTCAGTTAGCCAGGATTCCTGCATCTTATATCCTGCATGTCACTACAAGGTCGTGAGTTCAAATTTTTTCACTTGCGTGTGGGTGTCATTCCCTTTGCATTTGTTGAGTTATTCCTCTCCTTAATGAGGCTATTAATTGGGTTGGGTTTATAGTAGTTGGGTTGAGTTTATAATGATTATAGGTTTTGTTTCCAGTTTGTTGAGTATTTCTCTCCTTGATGGGGCTGTGGATGGGTTGGGCTTTTAGTGATTATGGATTTCGTTTCCAGTTTGATGTAATTCATATTTGTATTTTCCTACTATTTGGAAGGAAACGGGTATAATTAGGGGTGGGAAACGGGTGGGTTTAAATCAATTTGGGTTGTTGTAAAAGGGTTGGGTTTTGAACAATGAAACTGCACTGGGTTCCAATTGAGAATTTAAAATAGCAAGGCATGACCCATTTACAACCCAATTAGTTGTAAGACCCATTGTTCATACGTACCCAGGAGTCCAGGACCCATTTATCTAAAATCAAATCTCCCATTTTTTTAAAATCAAATCCGACCCATTCATTGACCCAACTACATATTTTCCTCAATAGCGACGGTTAAATTTCACTCCTCCTCGCTAATCTCTCACGGTATCACACTGAATCAATTTATTAGTAGTGCTGTTAGTAGTAATTTTGCAAATTCAATTGCAACGTTTTTTTTTTTTTTTGATAACTGGGTGGTTCGGGTCAGTTTGCGCGCACCTCAACTAATCTCAGGGTCATGTACGCCCTGCCGCATACACAAACCGGACAAAGCCAATATCCCATGGGAATTCAATTGCAACTTTGGAGTTCAAGTCAGTAGCAAAAGGTACAAATATACATCCCACCCCATTTAAAATGCAATTATTTTCGTAATGTTAATTAGACACGAGTTACATAAATTTATAAAAGTACCTCACTTGTGGTAAAATACTTGGTAAATTTTTCTTCAAATATTGGTGATGGATGGATGAATAGATGTTTCACTGCTTTGAATTGTTATGGATACATGGAATGTAGGTAATGAAGTTGCTATCAATTGGCAAAAAAAAAAAAATAAAAAAAAAACATAAATGGGACGCATATATAATACAAATGTCTTACATATCTACTTTGTTTGGATTTCTTTGTTTTTTTTAGACGAACAAAATTCACTTGTTAATTTCTAAAAGTACAACAAACATTATTTTTGACAATTTATATTTCCGAACAATCTTAATTTGTTCAACACTGATCATCCGAACACAAATAATCAGCCATTGTTAAACCTGGAAAGTTAAAAATACTAATCTAGTTTAATATATGGCCGAATAGGACTTAAATTGAAGGAAAAACCTATGGATACCGACCAAAACACCCAGAAAATGTACCGATCGCTCTCTGGGACTCACTTTTGGGTCCCACACGCACGATCCGAGCCGTTCATATTCATCATAGAATGCGATTCCGAGGGGACCCACAAAATTTTAGCTCAATCGGACGGTTAGAAGTTGTTGATTCAAGGTCCCACCGTTTCAATAAAAAATCTTTTGATTGAAATGGTGGGACTTTGGATAACCCATTTTTAACCGTCCGATTGAGCTGAAATTTTTTTGGGGCCCCTCGGAATCGCATTCTAAGATGAATGAACGGTCGGTATATTTTCTGGGTGTTTTGGTCGGTACACGTAGCAAGGTCCTAAATTAAACTTATAATATCGAAATCTTAACTTGTCATTCAAATACACTAGAGTAAACACAGGTGAATCCAAGGGGAGGAACAAAAACAAGTGTGTGGTGTTATGGTCAGTGCTGCTCTATCTGCATCTATTTCATCGGCGGATATAAACAATATGAATAAAATTCTGTTAGATGAAGCTCAAGCCATATGGGCAGTAGACAAATTTTTTGGAATTAGCTACGATGGTAATGAGAATGAGGTCATAAGCAAGATTGCTGAGATGGAAGCCCTTAAAAGGCAAGGGTTTCCAATTCGTGACAGAATACTTCAGTGAAGACATTTTTCTTTTTTTTGATCAAACTTCAGTGATGACATGACTACAGCAAAATAGCACAGCAAGTTTTAAAGAAAGTTAGGGCACAAATTAGCCTAATGGCCCAAAGCCCAAAGCCCAAAGCCCAAAGCCTATCCGTGATTTATAGGGCCTGAGAAGACAACATAGCCAGGCCCATAATGCCTCCCCTTATTGCATTTCGGAGCTAGCTATGCTTGAGAAGAGACATTGAATTAATCAAAACCAGTTCAATAAAGGAACTCATGTTGTGATGAAAACCATTAAGAGTACGTTTAAAGGTTTTGAGAAGTGATTTTGATGGAGATTTTGAGAATCAATTTTTGAGGAAAAAAAATTCCTGAAATCCCCTAGGGACAAAATCTCTAGAGCCTGAGGCTCATGCTCTTGGTAGAGTATTGGGCCAGGGGCGACGCCAGCATAGAACCACTGGTGTCAGCTGAACACAGTGGATAGACAAAACTACTAAGAGTATCTCCAGTCCTTCATCAAATCTTTCACCAAATTCAAACCTGAGTAAAAACCAACAAAAATCTCACTCCACTCATTCACCAAATTTGGTTTTACTCAAATGTTTCACCAAATTTGCTCATCACCAAATTTTCAAGGCTTTTTTTTTTGCACTTTTATTTACCCTTTTGCCATTCAATGTTTGGCTTTGCATGGTTTGTTTTAGGAGGTTGATTCAGGTGTCTTGTGGTCTTTGCCCTTTTTTTTTTTTTTTTTTTTCTGTCTGGAGTTCAGGTGTTGGGGTTTAGGTCTTCGTTTTGATTGTTTGGTTATCTTCTTGGCAGCCTTCCAATTTTTTGGGTCTCGAGAAGCTTTTTCATTTTCTCTTATCCCGTTTAATCTTGTATCTTCGATATTTGATTAATAAAATCCTTTTTTGCACTGAAAAAAAAAACTTTTCATTCGAATATTGCTTTATCTCGATAGTTGACTTCTTTTTTTTTTTTTTTGGCTCCCATGGAATTATTTTGGTCGGCTGCAAACTTGACTGGTGGAAATATAGTTATAGGTTATGTGTAGACTTAGGTTTATCAAAATGTAGTAATAGATGTTTAGGGGTTTGATATATAAGAGATGAAGATGGATGAGGGGGAGGTTTAACATTGAAGATGAAGATGAAGATGAAGATGAAGATGAAGGAGTGAAGGAGGGTTTAATTGGTGCGGGAGAGAGGTGTGATGAGGGGGGAGAAGAGGGGTAGTGAAAAAGGAGTGGGCATCTATTTTGATAAAATGTCCTTTTACGTAATTTTATTTGAAGGTATACTTGTAATCTTGACAAGGTGTGGATACTGAGAAAAAAAGTGTTAATAGAATTTCCCGGTGATTTTGTATTTTGTGATCCTACGGATTATTGTCATTCACTATAGAATCTGTAGATTCTCTCTCCTCCATTGATTTAATGGTTTAGGGAAAGTGATTCTCTCTCTCTCTCTCTCTCATCCGTTGAAGTGAACACGTCAGCGTGGTTTTCCCACTTTGACGTTTTAGCCCCTAACCACATAATCGATTGAGTTCCAAGAACATCGTCGCATATAGAAGTTAGCGTAAGAAAAGGAAAAATTCCAAAACACGAAACAACAACACTAGTCTTCGTATTGAAGTTTGGCCTTCGCAGATAGCTTCTCTTGTTGAGTCATATAATCGTTCTTGTGAATTGGTGAATGTAATGGTGACCATGTTTGGTGAGTTATAGTTCCTGAATATGCTCACCAAAGTATTATTAGTATTGTGAACTGAGATTCAGATTTTTTTTTCCTTTGTGATTTCTGCCAGCGTTAGAGATAATCTGCAGGGCTCACCCCATCCTTCAGTTCTTATTGAACAAATTTTTGTCTTTGAATGCTTTGGCTTCAGAGTTATGCAGTCTAATAATGTACCCAACAGAAATAGAATCACATTGTCACTTTGAGAATAAGATTACATTAATCAACACTCCAACATGATAATCAAAAGATTTACGAAAGCATATTACAAGTTAAATGATTCCTCTAAGCCGAAAGAGGTGGAATGCTTTGTTCATTCCTGAAGAAATTGTCCGGATCAAACTCTGTCTTCACCTTTCTCAATCTCTCGAAATTCCCCTTGAAATACTTGGCCCCAAAAACACTCGGATCCTCTCCGTTTCCATTCGTGCCAACATCAAGGTCTCTGTAGTTGAGAAACGCCTCACGAGGTGACTGCGATGCATATGTTGCCATGAAGTCGTAGACCTTTTGCAATTCAACTAACGACTCGCTAAAATAATACCAGTATTGGATTTTGAACTTGTACCCTGCCCTATGAGGGAATGGTGTCGCTGACTCAGGAATCTCACTCATTTTCCCTCCATATGGATTCCATTGCATTACCAAAAACCTTGTTTGGTTTGCCTTCTTCCATAACTCTTCCAATGCTTGTTTTGGAATTGGTGTTTTCACATAGTCCGATTTCACCTTAAAGGGACTAGGACCAAAAGATGGGTAAGTCTTCCTGTTAAGTAATTCAGTGAGGTCAGTCTTTTTTGGGTCCATTTCTTGCCAGAGGAGGGTGGTATCAACCCAACTCGTTTCGATGCAGTCCTTTTCTTTCAAACCCAATTCGGGAAATTGCTGATTCATCATCGGGAGAAGGGTTTCTATTTTCCCTAGGTACTGAGCGATGAATGAAACCTTAAATTTGTTTACAGGCTCACCTCGATATTGAAAATGAAGTCTTATGAATATGTCTTCCGGTAGTTTATCGGCAACCTCTTGCCATTTAGAAACAATATCTATTGCTCCTTCCTCAAGGGCTTTATCGACCCTAAAGAATGTGACGATGTCAGGGACTGAAACCAATTTAAGCTTCCATGAGAGAATGACGCCAAAACTCGCTCCACCGCCTCTAATGGCCCAGAAAACATCCTCTCCCATGCATTTTCTATCGAGGATTTTCCCATTAAAATCAACTATTTTTGCATCGATTATGTTATCAACGGATAATCCGTACTTTCTCAACAAGTTTCCGTACCCTGCGCCTATGAAATGCCCACCTGTGCCAACAGAAGCGCAAACGCCACCAGGAAAGGCGTGCACCTTGCTTTTCTGCGAAATGCTATAATAGAGTTCTCCAAGGCTTGCACCTGCTTGTACCCATGCAGTTCCGGCTTGTATGTCGATATCAATGGATCGGAGGTTAAACATGTCAAGGATAACAAATGGTTCACTTGACACATAAGAAAGGCCTTCGTAGTCATGGCCCCCGCTCCGGACTCTAAGGAGAAGGCTGTGTTTTTTAGCACAAATAACGGTTGCTTGGACATGGGTTTCATGCATGGCTGTTATGATGGCAGTTGGGTTTCGGTTGGTGGTTGTGTTAAATCTAGAGTTTCGGAAATAGGCAAATAAAGTAGGCACAAAGTCAGGGCTTTTGGGGGTGAAAATGGCTTTGGAGATTGGTTTTGGAGAGTTATTGGCCTGGTTTTTAAGGCATTCAGCAAAGGCTTCTTCGGAGGGATCGGAAGTTGCTAGTGGAATCAACAACAAAAGGGTTGAAAGAATTGCAATGCCTGAAGTCTTCATGTTTTGGTTTTTGTTTCTTATCAGAATTCACAAGTTGTGAGATTTCGTGAAATTTCAGGGCCTATTTGTAGGGGAGAAGGAAGGGGCTATTTTGGAACGTGTAGTTATTTTGGGAACAATTGCCAGGATTCAGCTGTACAATTTGACCAATTTTCAAACTGACAGGAAAGTTTTCGAATTCTTGCCCGAAATAAGTATACGACTTGACCATTTTGTTTGAATTTACTAATTTTGATGAACTGTTTTTTAAGAACTGCCTCTCACCTGGACATTCCGTTATCAGTTACACACTTACACGCACGCCTCATTCTTCCCTCCCTTTTTGTTTTTGAGAGTTTTGTCTGTGAAATTCCACATGATACAACTACACAATATATAACCAGATTGTCTTTATTTGGCCTTCTTCCGCCCTGACATTTTACAATTTGTACATGAATGTTTGCATTTTTGGTGTGGAGAAATTATACTTATGCGGCCCCAAAGTATATGAACTATAAAGATGCATGGATTGCTGGATATGACCACATAAATATGTACTTGTAACTTCTAAGACGACAATATCCATCTTCTCTAGCCCAAAACAATAAAGAAGTACCTCTTCATTTTCCCATTTTCGGTCTAACACGCCTCACATATAGACTGTTTGAGTTACTGATCATAACGATGAAGCCAAGGGAACACTTGTGGCAAAGGTTTGCTCACAATGATGGAGTCAAAGTTGAAATTTGGTTGTTGAATTTTAGGCTCAATTAATAGGTTGGATTGCAGTATTATGCAACACACCCAATCACCCACAATATACCTATGTTAGTTACCCCTAATTAAAATTTTGGCTATGGCCCTCGTTGCCCATGCTCTAAGATCCGATAGAGGTGGCAAAATGGTCCCATTTTCACATGTATGGCTCCCCAGCCCACTTTAAGGGGGAAAATTGTCAGTTCTTTTTTGGAGGTTGTGGCGTTTAGAGAGATTATTAATGATTGGATGTGGAATATCGTCGGCAGGGGTTATGATGAACGAGGATTTGGGGAGATCGAGTAATTGAAACAGAGGTTTTTTTCACGTACGATTGGAGAACAGATGGTAGGACGAGTTGTTGGAAACTCGGGTGTGTAGGTAACACAGAATTTGGAACTATTTGCTTCTGAGATCTTGATTTTCAGTTTTCATTGTCCCTTTGGTTAGGAGGAGAGGAAGTAATGGAAATGGGTTGGACGTTTCATCATCATTTCGTGGGTATTAATTCAGAAACCATATCTGGTTCTACTTTGATGATCGGATGTGTTTACCTTCGAGACGTATGTGTGAGCATTTCGTTTATTTGGTATTTTCGAAATATTGTTGACCCGAATTGCTCAAGTGTTCGATACTTCTAATACCGCTACTGAATGAAATTTATCATTCATTCCACAAGAGAGTAAAAAAGCAAGCATGGATGCATATGGATAGGGATGCAAACAAGTCGAGCCGAGCCCAGCTTTGTAAAGCTCGAGCTAGACTCGTTTTGTAAACGAGTCAAAAATCGAGCTTGAGCCTGGCTCGTTCGTAAATGAGCTGAGCTGTTAACTAGCCAAGCTAGGGTAATTTATTTAATGAGCCTCCTTAAATGAGCCGAGCCGAGCGGAACTTTACCGAGCTCGTTTACTAAACGAACATTATAGCTCGAACTCGAGCTTGACCTTGACTTGACTACTAAATAAGCCGAGCCGAGCCTTAACGAGTCTAACAGCTCGGTTGGTTTGCAGCCTTACATATGGACAAAATCAGAGTGTTTTGAGCAATTGTTCAGAAGCATGACACAAACTAACAGCTCTGTACCACTTCTTAGGAAACAGAATTGTTGTAAGTGGAGAAGGATAATTTTCATTGATACATGTACAAGTACCACACTTGTTAATCAGAAGTATTGATACATAGGCTATGAAGTTGAATGTGGTGTTCCTTCTTCTTCTGCTTCCTCTGTGATTTATTCCTAATAAGCTGGAAAACGCGGTATACTCTGTTCATTCCTAAAGAAATTACTGGCATCGGCTGACATCTTCACCTTCCTCAACCTCTCAAAATTCCCCTAGGAAATACTGGGCTCCGAAAACATTCGGGTCCTCTCCTTCTCCATTCGTTCCAACATCAAGGTCTCTGTTGTCGAGGTACGCCTCACGTGGCGACTGCGAAACATGAGGTCCCATAAACTCATAGAAATTTCCCAGTTTCTCTAAAGCTTGATTGACTCAAGCTTCATTGTTCTCTAACCCATACCACAAAAAGTACTGGATTTTGTATCTGCATTCTGTTGCCATTCCTATTAGGAAACAGAGTTTTGGACTTGGACTCTCCGAGATCTCGTTGATTTTTCCTCTGTAAAAATTCCACTCATTTTCACTATGACATCCTCCATCTTCTTCCAAATTTCTTCTAAAATTGCCCTTGGAATCGAAGTTTTGAAGTTCCTATTTCACCTTAAAGTTAGCTCATGATGATTGTCCCATAAAAGAGGAATCCGGGTCCTTGTAGCGTCCCCTCTGCGCTACACGAGTGTAGCGCATATCTCAGCCATCCAAAAGTGTTATCTCATCCATGGACAAGTTTTATATTAAATCCGAATCATTAATTGCTGAGATAGACGGTTGGGATGGGCACTATACCCAGTAGTGCGGAGAGGGCACTGTAAGCATAAAAGAGTGCTTTCGACGCAGTCCTCTTCCTCCAAAGACCCTGCGCCAAATCGATCATTCATTTTTCGGAAAAGTCTATGCTTTGTCCACAAGTACAAGTCCGTCAGTTTAACAGTATATTTCTTATCTGTTTGTATAAAATTAAGTCTTGTGAATATGTCTTCATATTTGTCTGCAACATCTTGCCATTTGCAAACAAATTCCCTTGCCGGCCTTCCTCAAGGGTTCTTTCTACCTAAAAATATGTCGCAACTTCCGGAACTGAAATCAATTTGAGTTTCCATGAGAGAATTACAATCCACATTTTGTCATGTAT
This sequence comes from Gaultheria prostrata, assembly GCA_036023075.1. Taxonomy (NCBI): domain Eukaryota; kingdom Viridiplantae; phylum Streptophyta; class Magnoliopsida; order Ericales; family Ericaceae; genus Gaultheria; species Gaultheria prostrata. The sequence goes on along the minus strand of JAXBDA010005889.1, from coordinate 11,803 downwards.
TCAATTTAGGGATAAACTTCCATACGAGATAGAACCACACACTGACTTATTTTTCGACATTTGCTAAATCTTTTGAAATATTGCAACACAAAGCTGTAAAATCTCAACTTTATTGGATGAGTTTATTAATTGTAGTCAACTGTTATGAGCAAGACCTTTTGTCATCAATATATAGTAATGACTACGAATCTTGATAATGCTTTGGTTTGGCCTATGCGCGGATACACTCCCTGATGTACATAATTACCCTGTGCTTTGTGGATCCAAAACTGCTCATGTTGTAAAGCTTGCGAGTACTACATCCATTCCAAAATTCAAGTCGATAGGACCATGGGAACATAACGTGATCAAGTAATGTTCTCCCATAATGATTAAATTTGCCTTTTCTTTTCACGAGAATAATGTTCTCCGATTATTGAGTTATCGATATCCGGTCAACATGATTCGAGAGATGCTCTATTCCTTGGTCAATAAGTAATGAATGGCTCGGATAAAATTTTCAATAGATGGGTTGGATTCAAGCAAGTAGATGACTGAGGGATCAAGATGATGACATTTATGTCAAATTTTCCAAATCTGTCAAATTAAACGGACTTGGGTGCAGATGCAATCATCAAGAAGAAGAAGAGCGAAAGGAGAAATAAGAAGATTACTTATTAGTGTTTTTCATTTGTTTGTTAAGTGTTCTGACAAGAATTGTTGTGGTTTGGATCTAGTATCTGGAATTAAGATTCATCATGAATCATGCACATTGTTTTCCTATGTCTGAAATTTGACTAAAAAATATACCTATTGTAAATTATTCTGTCAATAATCTTCAAGGCAGAACTTCGAAATTACTGACCTCATAATTTTTATCTTGGTTACTCTTGTCGAGTTTTATAATCATTTTAAATGGAATCTATTTTTACCCAACAGAAATAAGTAAAATAGAAAAAAAAAGAAAAGAAGTAAAATAGAATCACATGGTCACCTTGAGCTTTGCATTATCATAATCACAACATTATTATTAGCTTTATTCAATAAACTGGCTTTGCTCACTACATTCTAAAAGGAATCGCATGGGTGTATATATGTTGACCAACCATTATTAGATGATTCAACTACGCCGGAGGAATGCTTTGTTCATTCCTAAAGAAATTACCCGGATCAAACTCTGTCTTCACCTTTCTCAATCTCTCGAAATTCCCTTTAAAATACTTAGCACCAAAAACACACTTTCCATTTCCATTCGTGCCAATATCAAGGTCCCTGTAATTGAGAAAAGCCTCACGTGGCGATTGCGATACAAATGGTGCCATAAAGTCATAGACCTTTTGCAATTCCACTAACGTCCCGCTAACATAATACCAGTATTGGATTTTGAACTTGTACCTTGCCCTATGAGGGAATGGTGTCGCTGACTCAGGAATCTGACCCATTTTCCCACCATATGGACTCCATTGCACCATCAAACCCCCTGTTTGGTTCACCTTCCTCCATAACTCTTCCAATGCTTGTTTTGGAATTGATATTTTCACATAGTCCGATTTCACCTTAAAGGGACAAGGACCAAAAGCAGGGTACGTCTTCCTGTTAAGTAATTCTGTGAGGTTAGTCTTTTTTGGGTCCATGTCTTGCCAGAGAAGGGTGGTTTCAACCCAACTCGTTTCGATGCAGTCCTTTTCTTTCAACCCCAATCCGGGAAATTGCTGATTCATCATCGGGAGAAGGGTTTCGATTTTCCCTAGGTATTGGCCGATGAATCTAACCTTAAATTTGTGAACAGGCTCACCCCAATGATGAAATTGAAGTCTTAAGAAAATGTCATTGGGTAGTTTATCGGCGACCTCTTGCCATCTATAGACAATATCTATTGCTCCTTCCTCAAGGGCTTTATCGACCTCAAAAAATGTGACGACTTCAGGGACTGAAACCAATTTAAGGTTCCATGAGAGAATGACGCCAAAACTCGCTCCACCGCCTCTAATGGCCCAAAAAACATCCTCCCCCATGGATTTTCTATCGAAGATTTTTCCATTAACATCAACTATTTTTGCATCGATTATGTTGTCAACAGATAATCCGTACTTTCTCAACAAGGTTCCGTATCCAGCTCCAGTGAAATGCCCACCTGTGGCAACAGAAGTGCAGACGCCGCCTGGAAAGGCGTGCACCTTGCTTTTCTGCGAAATGCTATAATAGAGTTCGCCAAGTGTTGCGCCTGCTTGTACCCATGCAGTTCCGGCTTGTATGTTGATGTCAATGGATCGGAGGTTAAACATGTCAAGGATAATGAACGGTTCGTTTGACACATAAGAAAGGCCTTCGGAGTCGTGGCCCCCGCTTCGGATTCTGAGGAGAAGGCTGTGATTTTTGGCACAAATCACGGTTGCTTGGACATGGGTTTCATCCGTGGCTGTTATTATGGCAGTGGGGTTACGTTTTGTGGTTGTGTTAAATCTAGAGTTTCGGAAATAGGCAAATAAAGTAGGCACAAAGTCGGGGCTTTCGGCGGTGAATATGGATTTAGAGATTGGTTTTGGAGACTTAATGGCTTGGTTTTTTAGGCATTCGACGAAGGCTTCTTTGGTGGAATCGGACGTTGCCAATGAGATCAACAACAAAAGGGTTGAAAGAATTGCAATGGGTGAGGTCTTCATGTTTTGGTTCTTGTTTCTTTTCAGAACTCACAAGTTGTGTGGTTTTGTGAAATTCCATGGCTTATCTGTTGGGGGACGTCAGGGCCTATTTGTAGTGTAAGGTTTACGGGGCACTTCGTAACGGGGTGCAGAGCATCTCGTTCAAGGGTGCGTGGATAATTATCCCACATGGGCGAGGGGGTGATTGTTGGTTTCACCCACCTGATAATATCCATTGGTGGGCTTTGGATTTCCCAAGTTGTGGTTGGCATGATTTAGGAAGTCACAGATTTCTTTATGGGTGAGAATGACATGATGACAAGGAAGTTTTGGCCTATGAGGAGACCTGGCTTTTGCTGGGATCAAAAGCTTGATTTTTGTTAAATAAAGATGCGCTTGAAATAAATGAATGGTTATCAGGAAGATGGCCAAGTAATTTCCATTCCTTTATCCTTAATTTGTCTATGTAATCTGTAACAATAGTGATTTTTAGAATTTTATTTACTATTTACCGTTTTGTCAAAACCATATTTCAAGAACTAGCTAATAACGCAGACATTTCGTCGTTGGTTACTCACATGCCTGATTCCTCCCTTTATCTTTTCTTTTTTATTTGCAATGATTTGTCAGTAATTAAATTCTACTACATGATACAACTACACAATATGAGCCTTTTTCTAACATCCCCTGTAAAATTATGACCAGATTGCCCTTTTTTGCCCCTCTTTAAAAGAGAACGCTATAGTACGTACCATATCGTAATGCGGCGTATGGTACGCCTCATTACGTATATTTTTAGTAGACTTATGATTTTGGTACTTGTTACGGATGCTTTTGGTCAAGTTATAAACCGTTATGGGTTCACTATTCTATAGTAACCTTGTTACGTATAGTTTTGGTACTTATTAGGACTCGCTATGGGTTTTAAAAAAATTTGCTATTGACGTTATTACTCACGGATTCACGTTACTGGTTAAAAAAATCTACCCCCAAAAAAAGAACCTAACAATCACCAAAACTATAATGGGGTATACCATACGCCTCTTTTCAAGGGAATGTACCATAGATTTTTCCCTCTTTAAATAGTTGATTGAATCCGTCTAAAGTCAAGACTTATCTTGACCATGTAAATTTGATTTCAGTTTGACCGATATAAATATGCAATCCAGGCGCTTAATTGTCATGGCATACTCAGAAGGAAGAATGGAATAAGCCAATCTCCAGTAATGGTCATGTATTTAATTTAATTAGTGTTAAACTTTTATACAAGAGATAGTAATAAACAATATTGACTTATTTTTTCAACATTTGTTAAATTTTTTGTAATATTTCAACACACGGCTGTAAAATTCCAAACTGTCTTAGAGTAGTTTAGTGATTGCAGTAATTTTATTTTATTTTTTCAAATTAGCTTTCAAGTTTGAATCTTGATAATGCGTTGGTTCACATGTATATCGTAGAGACGTCAATTGCATGTGCGCCAAATGGGAATCCAATTAGTAATTGTCTTGAAAATGGAAAAAATTCTACGGGACTTCACATTTTGGACACATGCAGTGTTGCATCTTTGGTGAGAAGAAAAACTTTTTCTTTTGGTGGAAGAAGAAAAAAAAATTAAGTTGCATAAATGTAAGTCACTATTGGTGGATATGATCATTTGAATACTACAAGTTTGTAAAGTAACTCGTTTGACTGATATTCAAACATCATTGACTACAATGAACAATACTGACTTCCGTCGGAAAAAAAAGAAGAAGCACAAAATTCACTTACACCCACTGTGGTTTGGCCTATGCCGTGATACACTCCCTGATCTACAATTTGTAACATAACTACCCTGTACTTTGTGGACTTATACGCACAGTCAAGTTTTCTGTCCATATTAATAGCGTTTTGACTTAAAGGACAACAGGCCCCGCTATGCCCTTAATATGAGTTTCATTCCCATCCAAAAATTGGATTCGAAAGCGTTCATATTGTATAGAGCTTGACGAGTACAATTTTCATACTAGAATTCGAGTCGATCGGACCATGGGAATTAACCTCAGGATCAAATTATGTTCTCGATCATGATTAAATTTGCCTTGCCTTTTTACAAGAATAATGTTCCCCGATTATTCAGTTACCCATATCCGACCAACATGATTATTTATAGAAATACTCTACTCTTTGGTTAATGCGTTATGAATGGTCTGGATAAAATTTTAATATGTTGGTAAGATTCATATTGAAGAAGATGATTGACGGAAGAAGATGATGACATTTATGTCAAATTTCTTAAATCTGTCAAATTACAAGGAATTGGGTGCAGATGCAATCTTCCAAACGGGATGGCATCCATCCGGATGCGACCGTTCCAGCAGAAAATTGATAACTACCAGTAACTTCTCTCTAGATGAGGCTTAAGGCCTTGTTTCCATTTGATTTATCAAAACCTTTCCGCATTTGCTAAAATTCAATGGGACTTCACATTTGGCCACATGCATAGTTTGCATCTTTGTTGAGAAGAAAAACTCTTTTTTTTTTTTTTCAACATTGTAGCGGGGTTAATGGGAAGTTAGTATGTTAGTCCATGGGGGTCCAGAGGCTGTCCATAGACCAAGGACCTCAAACTCTCAAACTACCCCTCATGGGGCTCAAACTCACGTCTCCACCGAGGAAGGCAATGAGCATGCCAATTGAGCTACAAGCTCATTGACGCATGTAAGTCAGTATTGGTGGATATGATCATGCTGCAGGTTAATACAGTAAGTCATTTAACTAGGGTTCAAACCTCACTAGATAACAAACTGCAACTAAGAACACTGACTTCTGCAGATGCAATCATCCATTGGTACATTGAGTTTGTGAAACCATTGTAAAGAAGAAGAGCGAAAGGAGAAATAAGAAGATTAGTTGCAGAACATCTACTGCTTTTCATTTGTTCGTTTTGTTTTCTGACAAGAATTTTTGTGGTTTGGATCTAGTATTTGGAATTAAGATTCGTCATGAATCATGCATGTTGCCCAGGAAATACATGATGGGCCTAGCACACTTGTTTGTTGCAGGCGAGACCACACTCAAACATATAAACTATTTGGGGGAGGAAGATACAAAAAATACATTGTGGAGTTGTACGATCCGAAGGTCGTACAAAACTCCTAAGAACTTAAAATACCTTCAAGCTCACAATACCAAGAAGACAATAGGAGAAGACTTAAAATTTCATTTCACTCATTCATATTATTAGAAACTTTAGATTACATGATACTTATAGTAGTATGTAACATGATGTAACACCCACTACTTCTAATTACCTCTAATTAGCTAGCACTAACCCCATATGATGTTCACCACTAGACAAAAACTAGGGATTTTTCAGAATCCCAACTCCTTATTTCATAACTCCAATCATTACCATGACTTTTCACTTCTACTTCAACTAAGAAATATAAAAAGTCCTCACAAAATAAAATAACTTTATTATTTCTCTCCAACACTCCCTTAAAGTTGTTTTACTAAACCATGTTCTGGCAACACGATTCTTGATCACTTGAGTCGAGACAATCATCTAAATACTTCTTCAAACCTTCAACTTCCACGAGGTGTTTTTGATGCGCATAATTCAACTCCTGGTACTTCTCCTCAGCATAATCCAACTCTAGAAAATTGACATCATGAACCACAATTCAGTATCGCTTCTTAAGATACCTTATCACCGCGAATACAGCAGCTTGTTCAGCATCTTTCTTTGTCAACTCCTTTCTTCCATAGAACTTCTTAGTCTCAAGACCATCACTAGTTTCAACATTAGCTATGAACGTAGGAGTATGATCGGGTCCGAACTTCCCAGTTGAGTAAATAGCTATTGAAAAAGTCAAATTTTCAAGGATCTCGCTACGAACAACCTTGAATGAAATCACATCTTCGATTTTATGTTGATGCTCCATAGTCACCCTAAAACCAATCATAAACTTTTAACTGCAGCTGAAACGTACACTCTATGTGTTTTCCTTCCTTCAATTTCTCGACAATCAACCCTCTCGGCTTCGAATTGTCTAGCCCTTTAGGCTTCTCACTTCTCAAGGCACTCAGGTCTTTGATTTCTAAGTCCTTCTGGAAATCTCTCTCTTACGACAAGCAGTCCTCTTAACACATGTAGGATGGGAGCATTAAAAAACAAAAAAAAAATTCCACCACTTTTCCGGCTTGCACATGAGTTTTTTCAACAACTCATGGCGAACACACAATTATTCGAGGGAGGAGGACAAGGCTCAAGTTTTTCACTTTACTCAAACTCATCCTCAATTCAACTCAATGGACCATGGGTTGATCTAACTCAACGACACAACACTATTGACACACTTTAACCCAATCAGGATCGAACTCAAATATCCCATCTGAATCGCTTGCGCTCTGATACCACTTTGTTGGAAATACATGATGGGCCTAGCACACTTTGTTGTAGGCGAGAGCATACTCCAACACATAAACTATTTAGGGGAGGAAGATACAAAAAATACATCGTGGAGTTGTACGACCTGAAGGTCGTGCAAAGCTCCTAAGAACTCAAAGTACCTTCAAGCTCACAATACCAAGAAGACAATAGAAGAAGAAATGTCATTTCACTGATTCATACTAGAAACTCTAGATTACATGCATACTTATAGTAGTACGTAACATGATGTAGCACCCACTACCTCTAATTACCTCTAATTAACTAGCACTAACCCATATGATGTTCACCACTAGATAATAACTAGGGACTTTCTAAAATCCGAACTCCTTATTTTGTAACTCCAATCGTTACCATGATTTTTCACCTCTAAAATTCCCACTAAAAAATATGAAAAGTCTTTTTTTTTTGAAAGGCAAAAGAAATTTCATTCATCTTGAAATTGTTACAAGACTAATAGGAGCAATGAAACAACAATAAGCTCAAAAAGCAAAAAATTGTTCAATCCGAGACCCAAACCAACGATTGGCAAGAAACGAATCGAGGAAACCCAATCCCACCTAAAGGCATAAGCCCAACACCCCAGCCCAAACAATAAAAAACCTTAAAAAGCACCCAACCACAGTAACCAGAAAAAGACCGCAGCTGCTATACCCCATCCGGCTTCACTTATCTCCCATATGAAACTAGCTCTACGCCCCAAATATCAAAATTTTCATTCGAATACTTCCACATTTCCTTTGAGCTCTAAAAAGCTCCAGACGATTTGAAAACCAAAATCTACCCTTTAACATCTGTTTTGCCTTTAGCCTTTTTAAATGCATTTCATGAGAAACCTTCTCTGAATCCTCGTCTCGCTTTACCCCTTGAAATGGATTCTTCTCGTCTTCTTCCTTGATAGTCTCTTTAACTTTTTTTTTGCGATGGTAACTTAGAATTACATTCTTCTAAAGTCGCCTGTTTCAAATCCTCATGTTCACCCTTGAAATCATTTCCAACAATGAACTTGTGCTTTTGAACCCAAATATGACTTTTATGACCCACTACCAAAGAACTCAGCTTATTCCTCTCGTGCACAAGTAAAAGAGAACTATTAGAATCCACTCCCCCAACAAAAACACCACCTGAATTATTTAATTGAATCTTTGAATGACTTTCAACTGAATTGCACATCCTCCTATGGCCTTAAATAAAAAATTCATCACTTTTCACGTTATTGTTACTACCTAGAAAAGCACCCGTTTTTTTACCATACTTTGTTTCAAGACTGGTGAGCTGTAATCCTTTTTGAAGTGCAAGTGTGCAAGTGACATATATCTATTGAGGGAGGATAGGAAGAAAGAACAAAAAGCAAACCAGTTTGAATAGGAAAAAAAAGAAAAGAAAACGTTCAGGAAGAGAAGAAGAGAAGAAGAGAAGAAAATTGGGGAAAAACCTACCTGATGTGAAATTGGAGCCTTACTTGATAGGTTAAGCAATCCTTCATCTTAGATTTCATGTTCTACAATTTAAATCCTTGAGTTGTTTTGGGTTTTCTTTTGGAAATCAAATTGGGTTTAAGTGCCTAACATTGAATTAGAGTTATTTTTTGATTCTCTTCCTTATTAGTGACTGGAATCCGTGTTCAGAAGCAAAAAGGAAAAAAGGAAGTTTGAGCTGAACCTTCTCTTCTGTTGGAAATGCTGTATTTACGCAAGAAACAACTTATTTAGCTGCTGTAATTAAATCTGGGTGCTGAACTTCTTGTGATTTTCAGTTTAAATGCAGAAATTGTGCTCTTATATGCTGAAAATTTGTTACATAAGCTGGGAAAAATTAATCTCTTTGGTGCTGGAAACTGACCTTACTTGCTGTAGCAACTTGTTTAAGTGTTGTCACTAAGATCCAAGTGCAAGAAAAAGTTTTATTTTACTGATTATGTGACCGTGAGTGCCGAAATATGAGTTGGTAATCGCCGGAAGTAGAAGACAGGTGTTGAATTTAATTACTGGTTGTCTTAGTATTGGAATTTGTTAGGAAAGAATTGAGCAATTGTCTATTCTTTTGGGATTAAGTACTCATATGTGTGGGCTGATGTGTTCTTTGTCAGGATCAGAGGCGACGACAAGTACCGCGACTCCGCGTAAGGAGTGACCTCGTGTTGGTACATTTTTGCTGGACCTCGAGGTGAGTGAACTTATTAATGAATCTGGCAGTTTTTTTTTGATATCGTGTTGAATCATCGATAAATATTCTTGTGGTCGGCGTGGAGCCTATGAATCAAATAGCCTTAATGGCGAGAATTATATGGCCTTAGTGGCGTGAATTGCCTTAGTGGTATGAATTTTATGGTCCAAGTGCCGTGAATATGGCCTTAGTGGCGTGAGTATCACAGCCTTAGTGGCGAGACGGATATGGCCTTAGTGGCGTGATTAGGAACAACGCCTTAGAGGTGTTATGATTATGGTATTGGTGACGCTATGCTTGCGGCCGAGGGCCTTTAAATTGAGAGTGTCGAGCTTGTTATGTTATTCAACTTATTGCTAGCACTTGTCATTTTTGTTTCCATTATTATGGATAAGCGCATTCACTGAGCATGTTGATAGCTCACACCCCCACGGTGTTTTCTTTTCAGGTGCGTGACTGCACGTGGATCCATTGTAAAGTCTAGACAAGGGATGTAGATAGAGTAGTTGGAATTTTTGACTCCTTTGCCGTGTGAATATTTTTGAGGTTGTAAAGGAAAGTTGTAATTATCTGTGGGTTTCTCTTGTGTGGCACAATTCTGTTTATTTCCAAGTTGAGCTTCAATTGTTTTGACACGTGGCTTGTACATCTTTAAATACGTATGAGCAGGGCTCTGGTGTGAGTGTCCATCCCATTGAAAACAATTCTGTGTGGTGGTTTTTTTTCGGGATGGGGTGTTACAAAACAACTTTCCTATTTGTCTCCACCATGTTGTTCCCCTTTATCTGAAATTTGACATATACCTCACAGCAACAACAACAATAAGAATAACAGAACCCATCTAGTCTCCAATCATTGGGGGTATGGGCGGGGGACGATTGGAGATAGACCTAACCTTTGGCAATATGCACAAAGTGGCTGCTCTCAGAGTACCACTGAAACAGTGGCCCCCCTAAAACTCCAAGAACTGAGAAGCTACAGGGACGTTTTGCTGCAGAACAATACCCTCAAATCAAAGCCGAAAGGCATCAGGGAGGGCAGGCCTAGAGACCCAAATTAATTTTGTACTCATTACCATGCTTCCTTCATTCATGGTCCAGAGCATCTCACTAATGAGCACAGAAATTTGACATATACCTATTGGAAATTATTTTGTCTGTAATCTTCAAGGCAGAACTTCAAAATTATTGACCTCATCTTTTTTTGGACCCCCTGATCTTAGGTTGTGGCGGGTGATCTGTTTCATCTCTGTCATAGTTGCTCTATCCCCCCTTCCAAGTGCATCTCCAGCCGTTTCTCTGTAGGGAGTTACGGTTTTTGTTTAACGGCAAGGTTCTATGCGGTGGGAGTGGTGATCGTCGTGGTCTCCCGCTATGGTTGCTGGTGGGTGCCGTGGTTTTTGCTTAACGGCTCGTGGAACTAGAGATAGTTTTGGGCTTGTTGTTATTGGCTCCGCCATTTCGTGGGTGTACCAATGGTGGTGCGGTGGATCTGAGGTGGTGGTGGCGGTCGGGTTGTGTTGGTGGTAGTTAGGAACTTTGGCGGAGGCGGAGGATGTTTTGTACTTAATTTGCTTAGGATTAAGTGTGGGGTTTTCTAGGGGTTGGGCCTAGCCCACATGTTTGGGCTAGGTTTTTGTGCTTTGTAGGCCATCGGATGTATTTTTCAATGTTGTATCAGGTCTTTCAGGTCCATGGGTGTATGGGCTTTGCCCATTGGGTGCTCCAACTTTTAATTAGATCTTTTTCTCTCGCTCAATGTAACTTTTTTTTTTTTTGGTAATTCGGAAATCAAATTAAACAAGGAAACGAGAGTATCACATCATAGGTTTAAACAAAAGGGGGTACAGACCCAACAAAAGAAAGGAACTAGTCTAGTATGTTCCCAAGACCTAAACGGTCTCTAATCCAGAATTCCCTGAGGGAGAGAGGCATAGCATCCATCACCACAAGATGCTCATTTTGTTCGGCACCTAGACGTGCAAGATGGTCAGCACATTCGTTGGCATTGCGGTATATATGCTTCAAGGTTGCATTTGTTCGTTGCAGCAGCGCCTTTGTCTCGAAAATCATGTTGCTTTGAGGATGGCACCCGTCAAAGGTTTCATTGATTAAGTTGACCGCCACCTGGGAATCAGACTCAATGGTCACATTCTGTATGCCTTTCTCCAGAATGATGGTCGAGCCTCTATAAATAGCCCATAATTCTGCTGCCAAACTAGTTTCCCAGATGAGTTTCCCATAAAAGCCGATGACCCATTCTCCTTCTTTGTCGCGAAATAGACCTCCACAACCTGCCTTTTGAGTTGTCTCGTACCAACAACCATCCGTGTTGAGTTTTAAACCTGTAGAAGGGGGAAACCAACGCAGTAAAGGAGTTTTTTTAGGCCTCATGATGAGCAAAGATTTGAATGCTTCCTCAATCTCTTTGGCATAGGATATGATGTTCTTGAAGCTAATAGTAGGAGGAGTATCAAGGTTATCAAAACTTTTGCGGTTTCTAACTTTCCAAAGTTGCCAAAGAACAATTAAAAAGATTCCACTCCAAGGAACATCATTACCTATGCCAGAGATTGTTTTAC
>JAXBDA010005888.1:0-22689 GCA_036023075.1 Gaultheria prostrata | reverse complement strand
CGGGTTACTGTAGCAAAGTTACAATTTGCAAAAAATTTGTTGAGGCTGATTTTGGGGTCATTTTTCTCTTTTGGCTCAACAAAATACCCATCAGGGGCATTTGCCTCCCCTGATGAGGATGCTCTAAGGAGTAATTTCTTTTGTCATTTGTCCGAGAATATGCGATTTCTTCTCACGCTTAGGCAAAATATCGTAAACCTTTTTGTTTTCTTCAATGTGCGAGGAGAAGAGAGATCTTACCTCTCCTGATCCATGATCTCTAGCTAGGGCAAATACATGAGCTGTTCTTGAAAATTTGCACATCCTCATTTTGATGTCAATCCCAGAAACCCAAGGCATCAAACTAGAGAACATTCCGGGGTGCAGAGAAGGTGTTTGAATCAATGCCCCGTAGCCAGACTTGTTCAAATTTGCCACAACTGTCGACATTGCTGTCATTATTCCCCCTTCGTAGCTCTTCTTCTCCGGTTCAGGCCATGTACCCAAGAAAGGGTTGTCGGGAAAGTATCCCCATGCCATTGCCACCGGATGGAGATGCAGGTTTTTGCCTATGTTTGGGTTCTTTAACCCGCTTCTTTTAAGTAGTGGAGGAGTGCCGAGAGCGCCACAAGCAACAACGGTTATCTTTGACTCCACAATGCAGATTTGTTTGGCACCTTTGTGTCGGAATTCGAAGGCGACTCCGGTTGCAGTGCTTCTCTCTCTTCCTTTCTTTCTATTGTGCAAGACTTTTAATGCTTCGCACTGTGGTAGGATAGCTCCATTACCAGATTTTACCAAGTCCAGTAGCCATGTTTCGGAGGTACCTGTTTGAGAAATCGCAGCATTTTAACGCCCCAGATGATGAATGAATTGTCTTATGCTCCCTATATACTAAGGGCACTACAGTTATTTCATGTAAAAAGTTAACACCGTTAGCGTTAAAGTAACGACAGGGGAATCTGGCATTGGTTTGAAAAGAAAGGGAGGCCAGTAACATTTCAGAAAGTATAAAGGCCGATCTCTGAAATTGCCAAAAACCTCAGGGGAGGTAAGTGTAATTTACCCAACTAAAAATGTTTTATGCATTCCCTTTGCATATATAAAATTGAAAGTTTTGTTTATCTTTCGAGTATGTAGGCACGGACTAATTTGTGGTTGACGAAATTATCAACCCCAAAGCAGTAGTGCTAGGTACCTACTACCCAAAATATTTACCCAAAAAGTGAAATCGGACGTCTGATTTGTTTTGACAATGCAACCAATTTGTACTGACCAAATAAAGAAAGAAATAGCTCATTCTATCTGAATAATAATGCTACCAATACCTTTCTTTCTTCCATCTTTGCAGCCAAAGCAACACCACCCACAGTAGTGATCCGCTGGAGAATTCCGAGGGATATTCTTCACTGGATAACCCAATTCTTCACACCCTCTTCTCAGCACTGCATTATTGAACCCTTCATTATCAAAACCATATTGCACCCCCATCTTATCGCAAACAACCTCCATTGCTTCCTTATACATTCTACTCTCAAATAACTCGAGTTCATATTCTTCACACCATTCCTCTAGCACATGCTGTGGAGTTCGAATCGAAGCAGACCAATTCACCGTAGAGCCACCGCCCACGGTGGCTCCGGCAAGGATCATAGCACCCATATCCTCGGTTGCTAGTAACCCATTTCCCATGTACATTTGATCCATTGTTTGTCCCTCTAGGAGTGAGAGTTTCGTTCGAGCAGAGTAGCTCCCTTTCTCTAGGACAAGCACTTTGTGGTCGGCTTTTGCTAGTACTCCGGCGACTACCCCACCACCCGAGCCAGAACCAACCACTGCTGCATCACATTTGATGATCAAATAAGGGTTGGGTGCTGGGTGCTTATGATTGGCACTTGAGACGATAAATCCGGATTTTCGAAGATTTTCGGCAACTATTTGGATTGGGTTGTTTAGATTGATGATGCCCTTGTAAAGAGGTCCAAAGAGCTCTTCTGTGACAACATCCTCTTCTTCCTTTGCTTGGTTTTCTGATCTTGGATATTGCCTTCTATCTTTTGGTGTTCTGTTTTTTGGATTTTGGGTTTTGAAATCTGGGTCTGGTCCAGTGTAGCCGATTGCTTTCCAGGAGAGGTTTTCATTCCTGTCATTTACCTGGAAAAATATAAAGGTGGAAATTTTAACAGAACGTTTCAAATTAAGAAGATAGTAGTACTTCTCTACTCTAGGCTACTAGCATTTTAATATAGAAAAACTATCAAGATTGATGAGACATTGACGGAAAATTTTTGGGTGCCGAGCGGGTACCATGTGGCGTTGCCTGAGTGATGTAGGACTGAATTTTGAGAGGAGTAAGAATGATCAAAAGACCGAGAAAGGGATTGTTTTTTTTGGGACTCTGAACAGTGGATGTGAACAGTGAATAAAAAGAGATGAATAAGATAGATCTAGGCCTCAAAACCAATTGGCAATGAGTGGAGAGGTCCCAGCATATATTAAGTGATCACCCATTCCTCTCCTAAGCAATGTGGGACAATATTTCTTAACATCCCCCTCACGTGCAGCCGCATTTGAGGTCTATCACGTGTGTCCACTTTTTGTGTTCTATCATCGTGCAGCCTTTTTGCTGGTCTGTCGTGGAGTGTGAATTGTGAATGTTTTTTTTAATGTGGAGTGGAATGAGCCCTACTCTGATACCATATAGAATTTGTAGATTCAACGAGAAATGTACAGAATTTCAGTGTACAGTGAAGAACAAGAGAGAGAAGAGAGAAATGGAAAATATCTGCTTTTACTCTTCTTGATGTTCTTGCTTAACCTTTACAAAGAGAGAGAGAGAGAGAGAGGTATTTATACTCTTCTCTAACCGACAACAGAAATACAAATGAAATACAACCGAAATACAAATGAAATACAAATGACAAAAACACCCTTAGTGAGTGTGCTTAACACCTCACACCTAGGTTCTCAAAGGCATCACACCTAAGGCCTCTTTAGCATCACACCAAAGAATGGGATTGCATCACACAATCTTGAAGCATAAAGCTGCATAAATTTTCATATTAATCATTCATAATTCAAACTCTTGAAATACATCAATTTATATACTCTTAAACATGTGTTAAATGCAAATGACTACTCCCATTCCTAAACACATTAATTACTTCTATTTCCAAGAAGTCTAGATAGGCATAAATGAACTTAGTAGTTGGAAGGTCACAAGGACTTTAAATGAATCTATTCTTCTCGTTGTGATGCCATCGTGCGCTAGTCCCTTTAATCTTTATTATTATACGCATTCATAGGTTAATAAGAGAAATTTGCCGACACCAAAAAAAAAAAACTATCGCATTTTCCCTCCTATTGGAAAATGATGCTCCTACACTTTCAATTTTCAATTTTTTTTTTTTGTAAAAGAATTTTCAACTTAATTACCTTTCTAAGCTTAAGGGTTGATCGATTGGACTTTGTAAGTAAGGAGAAGAGCAACCAATTTTTGAAGGACGATCGGACTCATCAGATTCATTTTCAGTTGAGAGCTATTAATTGTTCTTTTCGCAAGATGGTTTGGGATTTTGTTTTGCTGATAAGGTTGTTTTTCGTTGGCGCTTTTGTTTCTGGTCTCTTTTGTGATGCAGGTTGTTTCCGTTTGGTGCTTTCTTTGTTTTGGTTTGGTTGCTTTAGTTGGGGCCTTCGGTTTGGTTTTTATGTACCCACTAACTTTTCAAAACACATGACACTTATTAAGGGACAACCCAAAATGAAAAGTTACACACTATAAAAGGGACAGAGGAAGTAACGAAGTTGTTAAATACCTGTGTGAAGAAAGTGAGAAGAGTGAGGAACTTCAAGCCTAAGAAAAGCATTCTTAGGACATACAAATAGCTCACAGACCAGGACTTTACAATCTCTTCCCTCTTCTGCTGGGAAACTTTTGAGAACCTTTGGAAATAGGGAAAATCACTGCTCAAACTTAATCTCCCACATAAAACGAACGTGCCTATCCATGTTGATAGTGCCCATAACGCCAATCTCATCAAATACAGTTTTGGATGTTGCATTTTACCACTAATTAACTCTCCCACCTACAAAAAATAAAAAACATCAACAAGATAACAAATGAATAGACCGAAAATGAAGATTAATTACTGGAGTAATATCCAACAATGCCATTTACCAACAACAAAAAAACAAAGAAAGAAAGAAAATACTTTCTCCTTAACTGTCTCATAATTTTTTTTTATTGGTAAAAGTAATATTTTATTAGAGGGGTTCCAACCAAAGGCTGAAAAATACACTAGTGGGCGAAGCCCAAAACATATGTGGGCCTAATATGCCCAGATAAAAAAACGAAAAGCACACCTATTGGCCTACTATGCCCAGATCAGACAATAACATCTCATAAAACAAAAGAACCTAGCTAGACAAGTGTGGGCTAAACCAAACCTAAGAAAACCCTAAACCTAACCTACTCATTTGTGCAAAACAAACACCATCGGTCCACCGTTGCCCACCAGCTTTAGGCAGCTGAACAAACCACGAATGCTGACTCGCCGCCTCCACAAAACCACTAAACCACCACCAGCAAACCCATGGAGAGAATAGAAGACCAAAACACCCAAACTCATTAACCAGACAAATGATGTACGTAAGATTAGTACGGCATGAACTTAAGACTTCACACACTGATATCTAAGTGTCTACTCACGACTGCTTGAATTATAACTCCGGACTTCTGCAACTCATTAACCAGTACCCTTTGCAGTGGCGGAGCCAGAATTTCCAATCCGGGGGGCCGTTAGACAATAGGCATTTGATAACCCCGCCGATGCCACGATTTACAACACATTACGATAATTTTTTCTTGATCCCAACCGACAATGCTCTAAATTGCAATTTTTTCATTTTTTGTACAACGTATTAGATTTTTTTTGTATACTTGTAAATTCAAAAGTCCGGCCCCTCTCTATGTTAGCACCGTTACAAAATAAAATTGATCAGTAGCTCCATCAGTCGCCGCTTCTTGCTTTTTCCCTTGGCAAAACCACAAAAAATAAATAAATTGACAAGTTTCATGAATGTCGGAGCCAAAGAAAAATCTCTCTTTCACTCTACATGTAAAAAGATGAGTAATTCATAATTTATTCATACAAATATGTAAATCGACGCGTTTGTGATTTTATTTTCATTGTACATTAATTCCCACCATAATCCGTAAAGAAACATGTAGCAAAAATGTTAAAACTTTGAGAAAAAAATTTAATGTTCAAAGGGTAATTATGTTGGCAAGAAAAAAATTGAAATTCTAAACCTTGGGCGAATCGACCTCAAGACCCAATGCATGGAGTAGAGAGCTCCGACCGTTGAGCCAAAACCATCTACTGCTTCAAACTTTCCCTACTTTAACATTTATATTTGTTTGTTGAAACACATTTTTTTTTTTTTGAAGTTCGGGGGCCAGGGCCCACCCAGCCCCACTGTACATCCGCCCCTCACCCTTTGAGTCAAAAAAGTTGGTTGAGATATGGTCGGATATGGCTTCAGTTAGAGAGAGCTGCCCGCCCTTAATTAACTGGGCATGCATGCCCCACACAAAGAATGGAAACAAGCGGTTTGGCGGTCGTCACGTCAACCATGCAATTTCGAAAGTACATTTTTATTCTACTCTCCGCCAAACCAGGGGCGTATGGGAGGTTGTTTTCATTTTCACTTTTTTTTAGTTCTGAATTCTCTAAAAGCTCATTCTGATGGAATGAGTGGAGAAGGTAAAAATATGTACTTGCCTCTTAAACTATCAATTTTTTTTTTATTTCCCCTTAAACTATCAATTGAACACGCTTACCCCTTTAACTATCCAAACCTTATTTAATTCATCCAATTCCCAACTTCCATCCATTTGTTGGACGGAAAAGTGGTGACTGAGGGTACTAAAGTCTTTTACCTATCATTCTCTCTCTTCTCTTCTCCATCCATTCTCTCTGGAACGTGAAACGAAAAAAAAAACTGAGCACCCGTGCTGCAACTGCGCAAACAAAAATGAAGATGAAAATGAAACATGCTAAAAAATTCATAGGCAGCAATCTATTCTGGGTTAAGTTGGTTATTTATGGTGGGTTTCTTGCAATCTATATTGGGTTTTCTTCCCAATTCCAGAACCATTTTTTCTTCTGTTGGCTTTTTCCCTTCATGGTTTTGTTGTCATTTGCTCATTAATAGTAAGATACAACAAGAAGCCAACGACTGACATTATACACATCAAAACCCCAATGGATTCTCTAAAACAACCTTCCTGAACCTCGCCTCCACCCCCTCCTCTGTTTTCCCATTTCTGTACAAAAATGGAAGTTTTGAGCAAAACTAGAGCATTTTTCGCATTGACACAAGTTAATCCAGTTCAAGTTTTGAGCAAAAGTAGGTCCTGAGCCATTGGTCTCACTCATAGATCGAGTTTGGTGTTGCTATCTTTGCTATTGTTCAGCAGAAGGGTCTGCTGAAAACAAAACCCTTAATTCTTTTTTTTTTTTCCGTTTTCTTTCTATTGTTTTACGGTTTGGGAGAAAAGGTCAACGCTACCCTCATTTCTCACCAAAAAGGTCAAGTAAGAGTTAGGTGTTAACTTTTCCGTCCAACAAAGGGATGGAAGTTGGGAATTGGATGAATTAAGTGAGGTTTTGATAGTTAAAGGGCATGTGTGTTCAATTGGTAGTTTAAGGGGGAAGTAGGAAAAAATTTAATAGTTTAAGGGGCAAATACATATTTTACCTGAGAGGAGAAGTCAAAAGTACGTTGGGATGAGTTTTTTAATTTTACAATAGTATTTTTTTATACTTCTCCCATTCCAAATTTCTTGTCTATTTACGTGCATGCGTATCATGTTTATATCTTTCAATCTATAATATTTTTTATAATTTTAAAAACTTTGTTTAATACTCCTTCCGTCCCTTTTTAAGTGTGTTACCTGGGAATTCCAACTATTTTTCTCTCACATCAACTTTTACATCTACTTTCCATTACTTACTCTTATCAATATAATAATACCCACTAACTTTTTAAAAAAGAATCTACCTTGAAGGGCAAAATAGGAAATGTCCCACTAACTTTTCAAAACACACACTTATTGAGGGACTTCCTAAAATGGAAATTGACACACTATAAAATGGACAAAAGTAGTAGAACTCATTGGAAACTATCAAACGAGAATACATATAACATTATACATTTGAAAATATAAACAATTAATAATCAAAACCACCGGCCCAAAACCGGCAAACAAAAACAACCAAAACAAAAACCACCAGCCAAAAACCACCTACAAAACTAACAATAAAAAAACAAAAAAAAATAAAAGGTGCAGAAAATTAAAAACGCCTCCCTATTAGTTTTTTTTTTGAGGTGTCTTGAATAGTGCAAGTGGACAATAAATTTGGGACGGAGGGAGCGTTTTTTAGTAGACAATAAAGCTAGCTAGTATATAGCAATCCTTTAACTAATTTCGAGCTATGAAGAACAGATCAACAGATAAATTTTAAAATTAATTAGTACGACCTTGTTTGAACTTTGAACCGAGATAATTAATAACTGGTGTAGAAAGATTCCGAGAATAAATAATTTACGGCGTTTTGAATAACATAACTCTTGGAATGGAAATATCATAAGCTACGCAAATTAATTTATAACTTTGATCGTAGCATTTTCGGCTTAAATTATAAATTAATATAAATTATGCTGAGTTTCCACTCGGTATTTTCGGTACGTACCCTGTGCGGAGTTCCGGCCATAGAGGCTGAAGTTTGAAAAAATGTGGAAACCGAGTCATCGTCAATGATCGCATTAGAAACATCGATGGAAGGCAAGAAAGTGTCACACAGAGCGGAGAGGGACTCCATCTGACCATGTGAGAGAGAAACTGAATGAGACGACGACGATGATGATGATGATTGTACTGATATCTCTTCCTCTTCCTCTTCCTCTCCACCACCAGTACTAGAAAGTAGTCTGAACGAGTCGGCGGCGGCGGTGTCAGTGGCAGTTGTACCGAATTTTATGATCACTCTATGGTGCTCTTCTGTATCGTTCGATGGGTGGGAGGCAACACCATATGCTTTCATACGAGGTTGCTCCATTTTTGTATAAGAAATGAAGAGGTAGTACTTAAAATGATGGAGAGCATCTTTGGGTATTTATGGTTATAGTTGGTGAGAGAGCTTGATTTTGAATCCCGCGCTTGGCCAATTATTCTAGGGGTGCACGGTTCGGATCGGATTGATATAAATTAAATCATTATCTTCGAGTCACGGTTTTTTAAAAATAAAATCCGTATTCGATCTAAAAGCCTCACGGTTCGGTTCCAATCCGATCAGCGAATCACGGATCGGTTGCGAATTTGTCCACATATTTTTAACTTATTCTAAAAAAAATTCATCAACTCATTCAAAAACCCAAACTCAACAACCTACTTGAAATACATAAACAAGTTTCACACACATTCAATGAGTATAAGAGTGTTGGGAATTGGGATGCTACCATGTGTTTTATCAACACCTTTATTTTTTTTTTTGGGTAAAATCAACACATTTATTCAATGTGTATAAGAGCGTTGATCGAGGCAATACGTGATTGTGTTTTAGTGAATAATGGTGTTGAGCCAATAGATGGTGGTGTGCCAAGACCTTGAAATAATTACTTCGCGCGCTTGGCCAAATTGGAGGTTAGAGAAAAGAATAAAAAATAAAAGATTGCATTACATTTATCATGTTATTAAATTACTGTTGTTATCGGCAAAATAGTAATCGTTGAAAAACCACCCACCACAACCACTACTTGCTAGTACCCCACTATCCCCGCCCATCCTATAAATGTCAAAAGACGCTATGTACTTCATAGTTGTACTATAAATACTCCATCCGTCTCTAATCTTTGGTCTCAAACACCATTTTTTGATGTTCAAATTTTTTCATCCCAATTCAAAACTAAGGGGGCATTAACTAATGATATTCTACTTTTACCCTTTCTTTTTTAGAGCAAGTATATGTGATGATTATGTATTGAAGGGAAAAAGAAGAAAATTACGTATGACAAGTGTAATACTTATGTTTCGGGCTAATTTCACTAACCTCCTTGAGGTTCCAACACAAACAAATACCTCCCCTGAAGTTTCTGAAATGACACTGATCTCCCCTACTTTTTTGAAACAACAAAAGACCCCCTGTTTTTAATTTTCAATGGAAGTAGTTTACATTTGCGAGAAAACTACGAAAATACCCTTATTAATACACTTTAATGTCACTAAATTAATATACTTAATGCCAATTTTTTTTTGCATATAATAAATTTACATATATTTTTTTCTCCATTTCCTTCCATATATATATGCATTTTTTTCTTCTAAAATCTAAAGTATTTTTTACATGTTCACTATTTATTTGAATTGTGTAACAAACCATGCCCAAGTGAATGAGATAGTTGTGGTGATAGATATATATACACCCATGAGCATAAACGTCTCTCTTTTGCATTTATTTTTATTTGTTTAAATACGAAATTGGGAAAAATAAAAAGAATTTTTTTATTATAATTGTCAAAAAGTAAAATCTTATAAAGCCCAAACAAAACGAGAAATGCATAATTTCGGTTTTAATATGAATTAAATTCACACGAATCTATTTTTTATTTATTTCATCGATCATTTTGTTTGGGACAAAAAAAAATCATTTGTCAAAATAACAACACTTGTCAAAATTATTTCATTAATTTTCGAAAAGATATTCTGGTACATTTCTCGCAATTTGTAACGGTCCTGTTGAAAATTAATGACACGAGATATTTTTTGCTGTTTCAGAAAAGCAGGGGAGGTTAATGTCATTTCAGAAATCTTAGAGGAAGTATCTATTTGTGTCAGAAACCTCAGCGGTGGTTAGTGAAATTTGTCTTTATGTTCCTCTAATTAGTTAAAATTCTTAAAAGAGACTAAGAGCATCTCTAGTGCACTACCTAAAAATAGTTTGCTAAAGTGTACACCTAAGCCCATGTGGGGCCCTATTTTATATGCTAAAGGCATCCACAGTGGGCTCTCTAAAAATGGCTCCTAAGTTGACTCATAAGGTGTACACATAAGCCAAATTGGGGTCTATTTTTCACTCATAGAGCTTGCTAAAATTAGAGAGCATATGTGCACTCAATGGGCTAACAAGAGCATTCTATGTTTTGTAAAAAAAATAATAGAAAAAAGTGTGGGTCCCTTAAATTGATAAGTCAAAAAGGATTAAAAGGCTTGGGTCCCACTTGGAGCTAGCTACAAGAGTACGTAAATTTAGCTAATGGGTTAGGACCCATGCTTAGGAGCCATCATTGGGAGCTTGTATTGGGAGCTCATTGAAGACCAAAATTGATTAAATGGCTTGCTAAATTTTAGGAGCCACAACTAGGAGCTATTTTGAGAGTTCATTGTGGATGCCCTAATAACTTAGTTAGCTAGTTAAGGAGGAATGCGCTTTAATGAGCTACCTATAATGTCCATTATCTTTTAGAGTGAGACCCACTTTAATGCCCTTGGTCCCACAAAATTTTCCCTCTCCATCCCTTCTCTCTATCTCTCTCCTCTTTTTCTCTCCTTAAGTCCTTCCCCAAATTTAGGTAGGGACTTGGGGCACTTTAGGGAGTGAGGGGTGCCACCTAGGATTTTAGGGAGTCAAATTTTGTGCTCTAGAGAGCATTTTTTGAGTTTTTCTTAGTTAGCTAGGTAGGACAGTTTGGAGTGGTAGTGCACTGGAGATGCCCTAATAAATTGAGATGGAGACCGATGGGGTAGCTACTATAAATAGGCTATGCATAGAGTCACAAAGGATGGAAAGTTCCACCAAGAGTTGGTACGTTGCTTTGTTTCTAACCACCCAATTCAAACGTGTGTTACCACGTGGCCATGTCAATTAGCAAACGTGTCAAGCAAATCGGTCACCAATAAGCTAGCCATGCACGAAAACATTGATTCAGTAGTCCTCGGGCACACGTGGTCCCCTATACTAGTATACTTGTCTATCACCACACAGTGATTTGATTTCACTCTCTTAGTGATAACTTAAGACCATCTTTAACTGACATCGGACCCATCTGATCGGCTATTTTGACAATACACGGTTGGGACTTAATTCACGCAATGGATCATTAAAAAAATTGTTGACATAATTGTTACACCTACTACCCCCACTACCCCCATTCATCCTATAATTCCGATTTAATCCAAGCCGTGCCGAAATGGCTCATCGGAAGTACTGGGCACGGTATAGTGCTCTGCAGAGTCCCCAAATTCTATGAACCTCACATCAATATGTGATAATAGAAAGACTCCGAAAAAGAGAAGTCTACAAGCAGTGCCTAATTTTTCGCAATAAGTGCCACAGTTACATTAATGAACTTCGCAACTGCAAGTAACCCCACAGATCGTAATTGATAGTTGCCAGTTAATAACTCACCCCTGCTGCCATCTACCGCCATTTTCAGCAGGCTTCATTACTTCCCCGAAATAGTAACATTTTTATTTCACTCGCCCATGCAAAACTATCATACCACACAAAATTATTATTGCCAACCGTTTTAGTTATTGTCCATCATATTGACTATTTTTGTATATATAAGGCTAGACCAGATTACACGTAGGGCAGAACTATTAAGGGTTCAGGTGTAGTGGGCCGAAATGTAATGCCCTTAGGGGCTAGGGATGGCTCGGTGTGATAGTTCAGAAAGTGAGAAGGCCAAGGCCCATCTGTTGACAAGAAGTGGGCTGGAACGTTACCAGAGCCCATCCTAAGCGTCTCGGTACGGATCGACTCGGAGCAAACCGACGTACCGGCCGGGATAAGATTGTCTCGGCCGAGCAGTCATTAACCGTACAAGACGTTCGAGCCGGAAGCGTCGAGATAGTATGGCGTGTTGTGGCGTCACCCGAAGCAGTTATGCCCCGTGGCAGCCCATTTATGGATCACAAGCGCGGAACCAACTAGCCTACTTCATGGTGACGGCAGCCGAGCCATTATGGCACGCGTCGTTCCCTAATTGGAGGCAATTCCCATGCCATGATAACAAAATGACTCTGTGACGTCATGAGACGTTATCCGAGCCTCTTGACCGATCTACCCTTGCACTTGCAGCGCAAGCCAGGGGTGACTTATATAAGAGAAGGAGATACAACACGGTGGGCACTGGCACGGGTCACCCCGGGTCTCAACCTCCTATTAGTACATGTATTTTTAAGGATATTGATCGAAGATACACAGAGTTAGAGAGAGAGAAGGGGGGCATAAGAGATCGAGTTTAGGGGAAATATTTTTCCCTAAGGTGGTGTGCCACTAACTTGGTTTTTTGGCTTTTCTATGTGAGAGCTCAAAAAACGCGTTGGCTTTTTGTGGTTTTTCATGTGATGTATTGTGAGGGGATGACCTGTCTCAAAAAGCGCAATAAGCCGGCTTTTGACTTTTTGAGTTAGTGGAACGGAGCCCAAATCATCAGTTGGCCCTAATATAGGAAAGGATAATTACATAATTGCAACCCTTTTCGTTAACGAAGTTAGCCCTAAATGGAAGGAATGAAGTGAAGGAATTGCTTATCAGTGTAACTTCATGGCTGAGCATAAATGTAAGCAAATATGTATAGAAAGACAATGTGCCAAAAAGTTGAAGCATTTTTGTCTTAGTGTAGCCTATTATTTTGGTTCACTATTTGTAAGTATTTGTGTGACTAAAAATACTTGAAAATAGTGGCCTTGTAATGAAAATGCATATGCTAAGAGATTTTTAGTAGGTCTCAACAAACTTGACCTTGATTTTATGGGCCTAGCATAGTGGGCCAAATTATAATAACAATAACGAAAAGGGTTGAGATCAGTTCGGTCAAAAGGCCCAGTCCCAATGAAAGGCTGGACTCTCCTTAGCAAATGGGTCAAGCCTAGATGATCGCCGAGCCCAAGAAGATTACTCGGAGACGACACGTCTCTCGTCTCGGGCTGAAGAAACGATATGATAGCATATCAGCCGAGACAAGATTGATTTAGACGAGTCACCTGTTCCGGATAAACCCGAAAAACTTGGGAGGAATACGGGATGCAATTCGGCCATGTGGGCATAACTGTTCTAATCCGTAACGTCATGGATGATGTCATCCGAGACAGTTACCGTGAGTGCCATACGCGTGACAGCCCATGTGCATGCAACCGCTTCATCGAATATGTCATAAGTGACGTCGGCCGAGCGGTTATGACACGCGTCAACAGGCGACTCATAGCATATGCATGCAATGATAATGGACTCGGTTTCCAAACGTGTAATGTGTCGTCAGCCGAGCAACGCGTACGAGTCAAGACCAAAAATAGAGCCAAAGTAAGGAGAGAGCCTATATAAGTACATTGATAGAACCCTAAGAGGACACACAAACTTCTTTACTCCGCTCTGTACTTCTCTCTCTAAAATCACTTACTAAACTTCATTAGACTGTCGGAGTGCCTTCCCGACCAGATTTGGCTCCAGCATCGGGTGCTATACATGTGCAGAGTGATCCAAGGTTCAAGAGGGTTGATCTCGCGGCGAAAAGTGTTCACTCAAGGAGGTCAGATTGGACGACACCACCACACCTAGCTAACATAGGTGAAGACCTAATTATTTCAAATTGCTTGCAGGGTGGTTTGTTGTGCCCTTCAGCTAAAAAACAATGTAAATTATCTTGGAAAGGCCAAAGTACAAATATCAAGAAAATTACCACTCATTTAAATTTTTACTCCAAAACTGTCGCTTGCCGAGGCATCGAGTACTCAAGATTTGTTGTTGCTAAAATTGAAACGATTTTCAGAGCTTTAGAGTCCAAAATGACACTAAGATTGATGGGAGAGGGGTTCCTCGTGAGCGGCCCCTAGAGAGCGCCCCTGGTGAACGCATCCGGGCAGTCCAAAAGTGCTTTGGACAACCAAGATTTTTTCATGGAAAAGTCCAAAATATTTTTGGACTCTTCCATGGAAAAATATGGCCGTCGATTGCCGAGATGGACAACCCTGATGCGCTCACCAGCATCCCCGGGTTGATGGGCTTCTATAATGTAGTACTAAGGGGGTGTTTGGGCACCTTTTTTTGCATTGTTGATTATCATATTGTAGGTATTTTTAACTTTTAAGTGCCCGTATGAAAATCCTACAATATATGTTGGGAAACAACCATACAAGATAGACTTACGGGAAAAAATGGAAAAAGAGAGAAGCAATGTCACTTTTCAAGAAAATAAGGGCCAATTGATGGCCGGTGGTTATAGCCCATCAGTATGTGGTGATGGAAACCCACAAACAATTTTGGACTCACTGATTATACTGCCATTAGGCCCCAACCGCAAATGTTTCAGCGCAAAGAGTCATTCAAGTGCCCCTTCCAAACGTCAGAGGGGTTGATGTACATGATAAAAATCTTCTATCTATGTAGATCTTCTTCTACAAAAAAACAATCAAAACCCTAACTGATCAGTTTTGTCTTCTTCGCAAATGTTCACCAGGTCTCATGTTGTGTCGTGTCGGCCATGGGTACTCCACCTAAAGTGGCACGTCCACATAATATATTTTGGAGTGTCGGAACTTCATAGGTCCCTAGCCTATCCCACACTTGTGCAATATAAACCAGAACATTCTAGTACTCTTGGAATATGGAGCATTCTAGTGGAAGCTGAACTATTCCAGAAGCATCTAGAGAGTATGTGGTGACTCTGTCAAGTCTTACCAACCTTCGGTTAAGAATCCTCAATTTTTAAAACAGCGAATTTGTTTGTTTAGATTCTTTAAAACAATCGTCCACCCTAGAACACGGTATCTGATTAGTTTAAAATGTGCAAATAGCAATTGCGTTCTTTGAAATGACGATACACCAAAAACATATAAATTGGTTCAATACCTGTTGAAACCAGAAATGGATCAACATAGCCAACAGACATTGCTATATGTTTTTTTATCGGGGCCACATTCACCAAGCACTCCTCCCGTCATTATTGAAAAGTCCAACAAAATTGGATTCCAATCCTGTGCTCAACAGAAAAAATTGACCACCTAAATATAGAAACAGCTGGAAAAGAAAATAAGAACGAGAGGCAAAGGCTTCAGAAGAGGAACAAGAAATAAAGGGAAAGAGAGAAGGAAAAAATAACAGAAAGAGGAGGATATCATATAACCTCATCGAGTACTATGTGAGCTGCATTAATATTCATGAGCAGGTGTGGCTTTGCTTGACCATGTAGAAACTCAAGAAGACGTGCAAACAGTCTTAATCCTCTGAAGCCAGGTAAAATATTCCGGAGATAAGGGTAAATACTCGGGAGTTAGAAACGCAACAGGAAAGAAATATTAAAAAAAAAAAAAAAAAGCAACCAAAACTGAGTCTTAAGTCTTAATCAATTGGGGTTGGCTACGTGAATTCATTGTCTCCATTAAGCAACGTTGAGAGCATCATGTTCCATGATACCCAACAAACCTAGGTCCTTTCAAACAACTGCCTCTAAGCTCAAGGTAATAAAAAAACCATTAAAAAGAAAATGTTACATTCCCCCAAAACACTCGGTTCAACAGGTATAGTGTTATTCAAAAGGTGCAATGCTATTCAAAGTAGTACAAACTTTTAAACTACCAATATTCTGAAGGACTGACAACAAATTTTGTACGTCGGATAACCATCTTAGCCAACAGTCTTGAATCATTGGCAGGAGAGAGCTTCCACTTCAGCATTCAAAAAGGAGCTATTTGTACTAGATCAATAGGGTAGGATTTGAGCTGAATTTCAAGTATCATCTAAGCATAAGGGAGTGGAGCCACAATACATCCATGTTTGGTGAGAAATCACAATACAATGTCAAAATTTTAGCCAATTATGTTGACCAATCAATAGCTTGGGGAAGCAGATAGCACTTTCCACAAATCCATTACTCCAGTTCAAGACCTCTTCAATTAGTTTAAAGTAAGTTCAACAAATCCATCCATTCCAACCAAAGTGGGTGGTCAATGAAATTCACATTATCTCCAACATATTATCTGCACAATTTCATCGAACTATACGTTCTTTCTGAATACTCCAAGATATATCTAGAAATTATAGGTCTACAAATGAAAAGATATTTACCCCCTTAGAAAATGATGGCATCCATCCCAAAAGGGATAAACGATGATCTATTATGGTACTTCTGTCAAGTGATGTGTCAAGCTCCACCCACACCATTGTTGGCAACTAAGGACTGCCTTGACTCGGTTTTAAAGACTATGAATTCATTGCTCGACATTGATCATATTATTTGGCCATGTTTCTACTTTCCCAATTACTCCACACGGTCACACGACTCACACCACATCCCATGAAAAAGGACCAAATGCGAACACTTGACAAAATATCTATATTTTATCATAAATTCACATCTTGTTTAAATATCAAGAACAAGCAAGCTTTAGCAAGAGGTTCCTTTTGTACCTGTGGCGTGACCAACCATCGGGGAAGTAGTTCTTCATGACGACGTGCACAAAATTCCCAAGACAATATCTGAAAAAGAGGAACGTTGGAAGTTGCTAACAGGTTCTATGTGGAGAGATGAATACAATAATCACACACAAGAGAGTATTTTATTAACCTTTAAATCAGGGGTGAATATAATACGAAGCTGACCCTCACGAACAACACGAAGTTGCTCATACACACTCTCTTGAACTGCTTTCCCGTAGTCCAACATCATTATTCCAGAAGGAAACCTAGATTCACTTGGCAAGTCCAGGAACAAAAGTTCATCAATGACACCACTCCCGAATTTGATTTCATTGAGTCTAGGGAGTACTTCTTAAGTTGCCCCTGTAAACATCCACCACAAAATAAGTCAAATATAAAATAAAGTAAAAAATAAGTAGTAAAATGACCGCAGATATACTTCATCTGAGTTCTGATCAATAAAAGCGATAATGAATTAATGATTAGTATTAAATGTGGAATTTAGTACTTGTTGAGAAGATGAGCCAATATTGTTTGAAATCTGTCTTCATCATTATTTAGTACTCGTACCCACAACTTGGTTTCAAAGTCGGATGGGAGTCGTAGAAATTGTTCTGATGATCCGTCCAACAAACAAACAAGAACTAAAAGATTTGTTTTTGGGTAACTACTACAAGTGGTCAGGAGAAGTCTAGAAAGGGGCCTATTGAAAAACATTGTCTACTACCAGCATAGAACAATTCACATGCTAAGTTGATATAGGTATCTGTCGATCTTGCAACCCCCTCAATTTGGGCCACTTTAGTTTTTCCAGTTGAATGGATGGTTGGCCATAACAAATGGAAACAAACAATCAAAGTAATTGAAGTTATACTGTGGAGGAAAATCCATGTGATGCCTCTTTGTCAATGTTCTTTATAGGCCCATTTTTGCAAACAAGAATACCAACGTGTTGGGATGTGATTAAGGATTACAGTTGTGAAAACATCATAAGAGGTTAATTTTGTCAAACCATGAAGCTCAGTATAATCGGAACAAACCAATGACGAATTTCCTCAAGTAACCAAAAGTGAGAAATTTTAGAAGCAGCGTCAAATTTCGTTTTCCGTTCTCTATCCACATTTCCCAGAAATAAAGGGAACTTATTTGGGGAACAAACAACTATCTTTTGTAAATATCCTATTTTTCAGATGTACATTGGTAATACTCGAGTCATCTTTAGTTACATTTTCTTTGGATAAAATCTGCATGCTTTAGTTTAAAATCTGAATCCCAGGTGTGGGGTAAGCAGTACACTACCAACAGAACATATTCCAACTCCATTGTCCCCACCCTTCATTTCAATTGGCAAGACATAACCATGTGATGATCCCTTGGAAAATTTCTCTCCTACCAACCTTTCCCTATCACATACATACCATTCTCTCCCTGTCTCTCCATCTCTACCTGTCATTCTATATATATATATATATATATATATATATACGTG
The DNA here is from genome assembly GCA_036023075.1 of Gaultheria prostrata. NCBI lineage: Eukaryota > Viridiplantae > Streptophyta > Magnoliopsida > Ericales > Ericaceae > Gaultheria > Gaultheria prostrata. The sequence continues at coordinate 4,743 of JAXBDA010005888.1, read as the reverse complement.
TGACAGTATATGGCTTACCAAAGTACCAACACAAGTCTTCACTTTTTCTTCTGTCAAAGCCCTCTTTGTTCTTCAAAATCTCATTTAGACTCTTTCTTTCTCCCCTACAAAAACTCATGGGAAACCGATTTCTTGTTACACTTCAGGCTAAGACCATTCTTCGCAAAACTATTTTTCCTGCAAGCCAAACAACCTAATGTTGCCCATGTCCCAAAAGGCGATTTAGCAGTTTATGTTGGAGAGATTCAGAAGAAAAGATTTCTGGTTCCAGTATCATCCTTGAACCAACCTTTATTTCAAGAGTTGCTACATAAAGCTGAAGAAGTCTCTTCGGGGACATCCGATAAAATTGGAACGATACATAAAGCTGAAGAAGAATTTGGGTTTAGTCATCCTATGGGTGGTCTCACTATTCCTTGCAAGGAAGATAACTTTCTCACTCTTACTTCTCTTTTGAATGGACTGTGAGAGTGGAAGGACGGAGAAAGCTCTGGCAAATTGGCAATGGAGTAGTCATGAGAGCCGCTTTTGTGGATTAGGGACATCCAATTCATGTACATGAAATTCTGTATTAGAAGTATGTGGTGGGAAAAAGAGAATTCAAATTATATGAGAAAGCTCTGGCAATAGAAGTTTCATCGCAGTCTCTTTAGTAGATTAGGATCATTCCATTCCATGTGCATAATATCTAGTTATTGAGTATGAGAAGTGAGAACCTAAAAACGTAAAACTAATGCATCTATATAATCACCAATCTACAAGAGATCTGAAGCAAGGAAGATGTGATTGGATCAATATATCGTGTTCCGGCTGGACTAGAGTGATGCTCTCTTCGATAGAGCAGATCATCGGTTCCACATCCAAGTCTCCAAAAATGTACAAACCATCATTCCAGCATTTGAAATCTTCAATTCCTCCACTTGCTTCATACTTGCAAGTTGCAATTTCCCTCATACTCGAGCTCAGTAGAGCACAAATGATTAGGTTAAACAAAGGATTTGGTGATACAGTAATAGAATCGGTGTGGACATAGCATGCATAATCTTAAGCAAAGTGGGTCAATATCTTACCATACTCCAGAGATTTACCTTCCGATTTAACTCGTGACCTCTATCCAACTAAAACCAACATCTTTCTCCAGCCCTCTTTTCTTTCATCACCTCCCAATCTCATTCCACATGCTGTACCTCGCATATGTATTCGATAGTAAAATGCATATACCCACGTTTTGAGGATCAAATTCAATTTCTCTTTGAGCCACGAACAGAACAAATCATTTGGGTTCGAAACAGAACCAACCGCATGTTGTAAACACAACGAACTCATGGAAATGAAAAAGAAATCTTCGAAAAACAAGACCTACGAAAACGATCGAAATACCGAGAGAGAGGATCAAAGAGAATCAAATCTTCGGAAAACAAAAGCGTAGTACGAAGCTAACAGGGTATTAGCAAAATACATGGAAATGAACAAGCTAAGTGGATAAATATCGAGAGAGAGAGAGGATCAAAGAGAGATCTGAAAACTGTACCTGGGAAGGAATTGGGAGGGAATTCGCCACGACGGAAAGCAGACACGTTGAACCGGCGGCCGGCGTCGAAGCTACGGTCATCGTCGTCGGCGTCAAATTCACGAACGGCGGGGTTGTCTTTCTATTCGTGAATTTCATTTATTCCTGCTCAAATTATATTTTCTGCTAAAAATAATTTTGATTCGGTGTAGGCAAGTCTATTAACAAGGAAAAAAATTCACTAAAATCGTTTTCGATTATGTATCATTCAATAACCGATTCACGTGATTCTTGATATGGTTTACTATCTTAAGAAAGCCTACGACATGAACTAATCAGATCGTATTAATAATCTTGTAATGAATCACAATCGAGCAATTACTAGACCCAATAGCAATTGACATTATTCTTTGATAAAAAAGGATTGGATCGAATGTGACTAAGTCTATTTTCATATAAAAGAATTCACATCAATCATCTCCGATAATGTACTAATAAAAATTAATTTTGTATAATAATGAACAAGGTTTATCTTATTGACAAGATCTAAATATTGAACGGTTTCGATCAGGTTAACAATCCTGGAATAAATCTGGAGTGAGGAATTAAGTTGCATTCAAGCTTCAAACTGTGCCGACGTCGTTTTGTATAAAATTAAGCTGCATTCCAGTAGTGGTAAGATTCAATCGGGATGCGGCGTCGTTTTGGGTAAATGACATAGGTTGAACCTGTAGCATGTACATAAAACGAGATCGTTTTTGTATACCACTGATTTTCATTCTACTCCTTAAAATGATCTGTTTCTAATTTTGAGTTTGAGAAACCCTAGAACTTGTGATTGATTCGTAATCAGTCTACAAAAGAGAGGAAGTTTGCTTGATCGAAGAAGATTTCGTTGAAGGAGTTTCAGGATTTTGCCTCAACCATGGAGCTACGACGATCAACTCGTAACAGTTTTGCCGTTGAAGAATTTTATATGCGGACGATGTCGTCGCAAGTGATCTGTCCTCAAAACGTGTTTGTAAGGGGCTTGATGCTTCAATGAGTCCTCTGATTCGGGAAGAGGAGTATGTGAAGATTAGCCATGTCTCATACTATCATTTGAAGCTTCACCTGGACCTCCCATGGAGGTTAGTTCGTTGGGGAAGACGATTGACATTCCAAAATCCATTCCCAACCTTGATTTCTCAGGTGAGATTGATGCTCGCTCTATCATATCTAGTGAAAAAACTTCACATTGTAAGTATTCTGGGGTTAAGAAACGGGCTTCTTAGAGGACACCTTTACTATTTGAAATTCATAATTCCTCTCAAGAGGGAAGCTTAGCCATTAAATTTGCTAGCTTAATCAGTGTGAGGGACAACTTCTATTGCTTCCTGATTGTTTCCAGACTAAGAACGAAACACATCATTAAGTTCCTCATTCAATGCTGGGTCAACCGTAAAGAGGAAAAGTTTCTTAGAATTTCGAACTTGAATCATATTCCCAAGGAAAGAAATTTGAAGGTGGAATGGCCGAATCTTCTGAATCTGTGTTGCTTGATAAATTTTACCACTCTGCTTGAATCATTTTTATTTTTTTGTTGTTGTCGAGCTTCTAAGGAAATCTTCTCGAAGTGGAAGAAAAGGGTAAATAGAAAGGAAATCAGCAAGATGATCAAGAATAATATTGAAAAAGAAGAACCCTGGGTGGATGTGCCCCTTAGGCATCCTTGTGCTTATGCATCCTTGTGCCTGAGGAAATAATGGCATCCCTGTGCCAAGACCATAACTCCAATTCATTCCATGCACCCATTAAAACATCCTTGGTAGAGTCGTTTATATAGGTTCTACGAGAGGTAACCAACAGACAACGATGGTCTGATAAATCCTATCAAGCAGAGAAACCCTAATTAGCAGATAAATGTAGCAATAAAACGATCATCGCTCTTCATGATCAACATGATTCATTGATACCCTGTCCCTGGCCTTGCGTTTCGTTAGATAAGTGAACCTTTGAACCCTGATTTTTGCCATAGCCTATGGGTTACCTAAAATTCTATTGCAACGTTGAATGACCATAGCCTGTGAAGATTGACATGGACAAGGGAAGGGTACGATGACATGACCTAAGATTTAGTGAATTATAGCGGGGGGAAATGGGGAGGATGACTGGTGTTAGGGTTAGGGCGACGGTTGAATTGGTTGGAACGTTGGAGATGAGATCCTCTTTGTATACAAAACGGCGTCGCCCTAAGGTGAGCTGAGATGCGATGTTATACAAAACGACGTCGTTTACCAAAAACTACTTCGGAACCGTTTGAAGCTTCAATGCAACTTAAGGCTGAGAGAGTATTTCTTTTATCTGCAAGTAGGTGTGAATGAAGTTTAGTTTGTGTGCTCCTCTACTTTTGCTTCTAAATCACCATGAATGATCTAAGTGTGTAAGGAAATCCCACCCATCAATTATTTGTAGTGCAATGTCCTTGCAAATCATTAAGCAACGCTTTTCAGTCTCTGTGAATTCTTTGGACACGAGAGCTCGACAATTTTGATTATTGGCACAGGTCTTGATGGAAGATGGATAAAAAGATCAAAGCCTGTACTTCAGAAATTACATATGATCTAATAGCTCAACAACTTATTATCATCACATATATTTTGTTTTCCTCCTATTAGTTACCTAATATCACCTCCATGCTATTTATATTCCGGGTTATAATTAGTCTAAGCTAAGCTGAGGTATACATTATTGCAGTCATTTTCCAACATTGTAGCTTCAACGGAGGGAAGTCCAAACAAAAGGAAGAATTTGTTGGTTTTGATACGTATATACGAATTGGTAGCCTTACTTTTTTGGTTAAATTTGACTTGGTACATTTAAATTTGAAAAGTTTATTCTGAAGTGTTGAATTCCTTCATATTAATTCAGGACCGAAGATTGATGTAGAGCTACAATTACTTCATCTCATGGAATTTGAGGTGATAGTTTTCAGTGTTTGCACTTAGTTGCCTTTTGATGGATGTGCTGAGTTTTGGTTCGAATAAGGTGTGCATACTTCCGCTTAGGGATGGCAATTCCACCCAAATCCAATGGATACCCAAACCAAACCGACCCTATCGGGGAAGTTTTTTTTATTTTTTCCTACCCATGGGGCGGGTTTGGTTTTCGAAACATGATATCCGACGGGTTTGGATTTGGGTTTGGTCTTAGCAAGTATTCGGCCAAACCCATACCCAAACCCAAACCGAATC
>JAXBDA010005887.1:0-22695 GCA_036023075.1 Gaultheria prostrata | reverse complement strand
CTGATAAAAAAAAAAAACAAAGAAAATTTGAGCTGTCCTCAAGCTTTTCTTGCAAAGCAACAAAATAAAAAATTGAAAAACTAAGAAGCCCTAAAAAGTAACAATCGGAAAAAGTGGCGTGGCAGTCATGGGAAAAATTACCCCAATCCGTTGTTAGCGTCGCCGGAAAAGCTTTGGAAGGATTGGATCGACCGTTTTAACCCAGAACTCGAGAGAGAGAATGACACCGTTTTAACCCAGAACTCGAAAACGTTACCGGGATGGATTGCCGGAGAGATGCTCAATGGAGGGGGGTACGCCGGAGAGGAGGACGATGGAGACGAGGGAGGCCTGAGATGGCGGTGGCCGGTGGAGTGGAGAGGGCCGGACTGGGTGATTGTTGATCTGCCTGTGGAAAACGTTGTGTGAAAAAAGGAGAAGATGAAGGGATGAGGGAGGAGAGAGAGGGTAAAGAGCTGGGCTTGATCCCAGCCGTCCAAATCAAGGGATGAGATTTTGTGTCAATTGTTGTGTTTTTTGGTGTGTCTACGGAACCGCCCCCATGAAGTATATACCCCAAATGAAACCCTAATTTATTTTACGGTTGAAACTCATATGCTTAGAGAAAATTTATTGAGACCCTAAAGTTTCAAAACTCATAAATGGACCCCTATGTTTCGGGGATTCAGGGACGGATCGGGGTGAGGTGGGGATGGATCGGGGAACGGATTCAGGGCGGGGACATGCTTATCTCCACCCCATATCCAATCTCCAAACATTTTTTTAGAAAAAACTCCATATCCTACCCAATCTCCGAACAGATCTCCATATTGCCGATCCATTTGGATCGGGGATCAGATTGGATTCCGACGGCTCGAACGAAATGCTCATCCCTAAGTATAATTACACTACACTATTATACAACAAAATAAAGGAAGGAAGGCCCGAATCTCGTTTTTCATTTCAAACAAAAAGATAATATTGAAGTCCTAATTTACCTAATTTATAGTAGCACACTAAAAAGCAATCAGAAACCCCATCCAGAAATTTAGATTTTTTACCAGAATCGAATGAATTGAAAATTTTTAAAGGGGAAAAATTAATAATTAAGAATAAGTTAATTGATTTTCACACCCTCCAAATTGATACGACCCCTTTTACGTTTTCTAGTGAAACTTTATACTAAAAAAATTCACCAAAAGACGAAAAAAAAAAGTGTGAATTTTAATTTGGGGATATGGAAATCACTCCCTACAAAGTCCCAATTTTTATTCTCAACATTGCCAAAACAGTATAAGAGCTCCCATTGTTGGGAGTGTCATTTATTTACTTTTTACATTTTGCTTTTTACATTTTTGGCTTCATATAGAGTGTTCGTGAGATATGTGTAGAATGTATTTTTCAATATGAGTAGTGTATGGAATATACGTGCAGAATACATTCCGTAAGTCTTTTTGTTAACAAAAATGAAAAAAGTAAAAAAAAAACACATCTCCCCCTTAGAGCATCCTTATCAGGCGACTAAAAAAAACACCAAATTTAATCACAAAAACATATTTTACAAATTAGCAGGTCACTTTTCAAAAAACTCACAAAATCAAATTCTCTATTCTAACTTTATTCCTATTTTTCTATTCAATATTCACAGCAACCACACTGGATTATTTTTCCAAGTGCCTTTTTCCTATATTCTCTATTCAATAGTCAGACACTTTTTCGTCTCTACCCCTCAAGTCTGACGAAGCGCAGGAGAAGAGGTGGAAAGAAGTAATAAAAAATTGACAAGTGAGTGAATAGTGACGACACAAATTTGTGTCGGTACCGTAGTAATAACAAATTTGGTAAATTGTTTGGTGAGCCTGATTTTGGCCCTATTTTCGGGGTTGGCTCCCTACATTTGATCAAAAGTTAATTTGGATTACCTGATGAGAGGATGCCCTTACTTTTAACATATCATCTATGAATTCAAAAATTAAAAACTCATTTTCCCATGAATCATTATTACCTCCACCTAACACCTAGAATTTAAAAATGAAAATGCAAAAAAAAAAAAAAAAAATGAGAACGCGGCTCTATGTTCTTTTAGTGCAAAAATTGTATTATACCTCCCTCAAGTAGTTGGTTAGTACCCAACTCCGACTATGTTATAAATTAATGTATAAACTATAAAGGCCCCTGAAGCTAAAAATTACAAAAAATTATTAACTCCAAACATTTATAACTATAAAAGTTTATGAAAATCATCATTACATGCAGGTACCAATACACCCGGTCCATGGCGCAAAAATTCGGACCCGATAAACCTAACATAATTACACATGTAACATCAACATATAAACAATAAAAATTCATGGCTCGCCAAAATTATTGATTACATTTACAAATAACCGCATTATTAAATAAAATAAATTAAAATCGGTAGGGGTCATTCCCCTTTTTATCTTCTGACTATTGCCAAACTAACAGTAAAATGAGTGTGGAGTCCATCTAGGGGTCATACACTTGTGAGCTTGAGTAAATAAATAAGCGTGTAAAGTGCGTGTGATTCTATCAGTTTTTCAATAATAAAAAATCCTACCTATGTATATAAAATGAGAGAGTCATGAACAATACTTTTGTCCTTCAATTGAATAGTAATTTGGTGACGTGATTAAACAATGTTCTAGTATAGAGCTGATAAGCCCCGGATGTTGTATATATACGGGCTTATCTATCTCATTTTGTTCACACACACACACACGCGTTTTAGCGCTTTTATATGTTCGATGTCACGCGAGGTGTGTTTTCGTGAGTTTTAGGTCAAACGAGTGAATAAGTCGCATTTGAAGGGCATTGGGAATCATCCCAAGAATCCAAGGCCCCGAGTGCCCCATGGCATACCACGACCGAGCCTCAAGAGCCAAGACATGAAGATGTGGCTAAGGCTCAGGAAGATAAAGAGGGCACAAGATCAAGCCGGAAGGCTAAAGCTGTGTCCAAGGCTTACAAAGACTCCCAGTGAATTGCAGGAGTACTCGAGTGTCCACGAGTCACCCCTTCCGAAAGTTGCACGATGATTTGAAATGTATTTGAAGAAGTCCGAAAGCGCGCAAGGCAAAGGGGGTGACCAATAAGATGGAATCCAGCTTAAGAAGTTTTGGACCTAGATCAGCCAGTTTGCTCAATAAACACTTTTGGGTTGACTCACCTCAAGTTTGGGTCAACCCAAGCTCGTTTACTAGCGTTTTTGTTCTACTTTCCATATTTTCCACTTATGGAAAGTTTTACTTTATGTTGCTTTTATGATATTTTGGGAAAGAGAAAAGGGATTATGTCTCTCCCTCCTCTCTCCTCTTCACTACTTTTTTTCCTAGATTTAGTTACTTTTTAGTCTTTAGCTCTCTTCTCTCTCCTCCATTGTTGTTCAAGTTCTTAGCTTCAATTTCCTTAAGGTTTCAAGTAAGCTTTATTAGTTGGTCAATTTCTCGTTCATTAATAGTTCATGTAATAATCGGATCTTCATATAAATCTACTTTATTTCCATTTTCGTCGGTTAAATCTTGTTCTTACTTTTCTAGTCTTTTCCTTTGAAAAATCAAGTAGCCGTTGTTCTTCATTTTCTCGCGGCTTAACGTGGTAGGCAAACCTATGATCCTTATTTAAAATCAGGTTTTAAGGTTATTTGTCATGTTCTTTATTTCCTTTCTAAGAATAGTCATGATTTACGTAGTCATGTGTGAGTAGTAGTTTTAGGCTTGGTCATGGGGTGATTAGCACCTCATGACTTAGGTTGATTCGCTCTCCTCGCCATAATGTAAACACTGCTTGTTTAGTAAAGTTATACGGGTTCATTTTATGGACCAAAACTTAGAGTTGTTAATCTCATTGATCCCACATAGGCAAGAGTTATTCTCTTGGGCACGTGGGATGCTTTGGGTGATGTCACCCTCGGGATTTGCCCATTTTCTCAAAGAATCTTAAACTTTACCGAGCACCATTTTCTAGTTTAAAGATGATTTCAAAAGCCAAACCTTCCGTTCGGGGATATTCCCCGAGCCGGTTATTTTAGAGGAGAATGAATCGGCCTAAGTCATGGGTGTTGAAATCCCCTAGACCTTGTCTTAGTTTTAATTAGTCTTTTCATCTTCCGAGTCATTCGTGAAGTTAAGTGAATTATCAAAAGTTCCAGTTTGCCGCTTTAAGGCTAAAAACTTCACGCGCAAGTCATTTTTCACGCACGGTTCGTTCAGTCCCTGTGGATTCGATCCGGTCTTACCGGTATCATGCTACACGACACCTAAGCCCTACGCTTCGGGCATCCGCTTTTACAACGCAAGTTAAAGTCACAAGCAATAGCTTCAATTTTCACCCCAACAGAACCCAAAAAGGTAGTTACTTCGTAGTTAATTCTTTCTCCCTCCCCAATACATACTAGGGCGCCCTACATGTTATTCCTCTCTATTCTCTCAATTCCTTTTGCTCTTTGTCGTTCTCTCTTCTTCCTACTCTTCAACTTTTGGGCGCTTCTGTTTGGAGTTTTTTTTAAGATCGAAGTAGGGTCCTTCTACAAACTATTCATGGAACTACTGAAAACAAACTATTTGTAAAAATGTTGTTGATTCTTACTTCTCATTCTCAATCTAAGAACTAAAATTACTTCTCTTTCTCAACCTGAGAAGTCTATCAGAACAACCAGACACAAAAAAAACCTCTCTCTCTCTCTCTCTCTATAAACCTATATAACAGCCGCCGCCTCAAGTTTTAGAGGTGCACCTCCGCACCTCCTCCCCCTCCTTTCCTCATCCTCCTTCTCTCTCTCTCTCTCTCTCTCTCTCTCTCTCTCTCTCCATACCTATCCCTACCATCCCTCCTTCTCTGATCTTCTCTTTTTCTTTTATCCAAAAATGTCTGAAGCAGCATTAGACAGTGGCTTCGGAGCGGCGGGGCATCATCAGTGCATGACCCTCACTTCCGGGTGTTCTGGGGGTCTTTCTACCATTTGATGAAAGGCGCGGCGTTGGGACTTCAGATCGATGACGAGGGTGGCACTTCCTTTGCTGGTTTTCGGTGAGGCTTTCTTCTTCATGCTTTCTCATTCTCCCCATCTATTTTTCAACCCCTGGACTTTGGCCGCTATGGGTTTTCCGTTTATCTTGCCATGATTGCTCCGTTCCTCCCTCCAAGTTCATTTTCGATCGGATCTTTGTTAGGTTTCCGGTTTCGCTTAATTGCATGGTTACGTGCAGTGGGGGTGGGCTAGTTAGGGTGACCATCATGGTCTCCCGCTATGGTTGCCGGTGGGTGCTATGGTATTCGCTTAACAGCTCGTGGAGCTTCTGAGATAGTATGGGTTGCTTGTCGTCGGTTCCGCCATTTCTTCGGTTTACTGATGATGGTGTGGTGGTCGTCAGGTGGTGGTGGTGGCTGTTAGGAACTTTTGGCGGCGGTGGTGAAGGATGGTTTGCATTGTGGTTTAGGATTTGGTTTAGGGTTTTCTAGGGGTTGGGCTTAGCCCGCTTGTTTGGGCTAGGTCTGTAGTGCTTTATTGTTGTATCCTGATTTGGTAGGCCTTCAAGTGTAATTTTCATTGTTTTATCAAGGCTTTCAAGCCCATGGGTGCTCCAACATTTGGTTTGATATTATTCTCTCGCTTGATGTAACCTTCGTCGAGCTTCTTTAATAAAACTTTGGGTGTCGATATATAAAAAAGAAAAAGAAAACCTAAGAAGTCTATCAGACTTGTCATCGTCCAATGTGGATATTTTGCCAGTGTGTCTAAACAAACATTTCATATTGGACTTAAGAAGTCCTTAAACATCTCATATTGAACCTGAGAAGTCGTTTTAATTTTTTATTTACTAATTGTGAACATACTTCTCGTATTAGACCTGAAAAATCTTTTAAACATCACATATTGGGACCTGAGAAGACTTTTTAGCTCTCATTTACTAAATGCGATCATTTTATTTACTAACTGCGATTAATTTGGGGTGGTAATATTTGTTTATTTATTTATGGTTAAAAATTACCCAAAGAAACAATGACTAACCAAACCAAACCGAGTCTTATGTCCCAAATCAATTGGGGTCGGCTACATGAATCCTTTTCCTCCACTGAGCTCGATCAAGTGCTGCTTGCTCACTAAGCCCTAGTAAACTCAAATCCTTGCGCACTACCGCATCTAAAGTCAATTTGGGTCTTCCCCTCCCCGGAACGTTGCTACTCAAAGCTATCCTATCCGCTCCCTTAACTACTGCATCCGTTGGTCTCCGATAGATATGCTCAAACCACCTAAGCCTATGTTCCCTCAACTTCTCCTCTATAGGTGCTACATCTACCATATCGCGGACTGTTTCATTTCTAATTCTATCTCGTCTAGTCTTACCACACATCCACCTCAACATTCTCATTTCCGCTACACTTATCTTGTTCACCTGTTGTTTCTTAATAGACCAGCATTCTGTCCCGTAAAGCATCGCTGGTCTTATGACAGTTCTATAGAATTTACCCTTTAATTTTGTGGGTACCCTCTTGTCACACAATACACCAGTAGCGCTTCTCCACTTGAGCCACCCTACTTGGGTTCTATGGATTACATCATCTGCAATTTCTCCATCTTGACTAATAATTGAGCCTAAATACTTAGCCCATTTAAAGAATTCTATAACATAGATGATTGGTATTTTTTTTTATCTAAATATCCACTCTCCCACGAATCCTGTCCTTGTAATCATTAACATTGCTACCTCTACAAGAACTCTCTGGCTTTTTTCTACTGTTATTTGAAAAGAAAAATTTAGGTTCATTTTTTTTAATTGTGTGAGAAATGCATGGTATTTAAAGAAAATGAAAACGTTAGCACAATCAATTACTTTACAATTTTAAGACCATTTTGACAAAAAACACTCCATGGAACTAAGAAAGTGCATAGTTGAGCAAACAGGTGGGTTATGCTTTTACAGGATTCCTGACGTGCAAAATTATTGAACCCTACAAATTTCTCATTTTCAAAAAAAAATTCAAAAAAAATATTTTTTTTAATCATTTTTAATATTTATCTCTCCACTCATTACCTCATTATTCTTATTCTCTCTCTATCTCCCTTTTATCATTAACTCATTATTCTCATTTCTAAAAACCCAACCAAACACTATCTAAAAAATTCTTCTCAAAATTTTATTTTCAAAACCCATCCAAACACAGTCTTCTCATGTTGAACATGACAAGTATGTTCTCATGTCTAACTTGAGAGGCAGGGCCGACCCTGAGATTTTGGAGGCTTAAAGCAAAAAAAATAAAAAACATGAGCCTTAAATTTTCGTAAAAAACAGAATCACTATAGGTGGGTAAAATAAGGTAAATAGATTAAACATGGTATTTTAGTTTCGTAATTTAACTAAAATAAATTTTTATTTTTAGTTTATTTTTTATACAAAAAGAAAAAAATAAACCAAACATAAAAAAGTATTGCTCATATTATGTGTTTTCTCTAATGAATTATGGAGTTGTTCCAATTTGTGAGTGAAAATAAATTACTTTAATTTATTTATTTTCAACACGTATTTATTTGTGAATTTGATGTTAAAAGATCAAATTTTTAACATCAAATTAAGAAAACTAGAAAAAATTAAAAAATATCAAAATATTTATGGAGTGCATTGGGTTGTGATAAGTTATTTTGGAATTGCTAAAAGCATCTCTAACGGTGGGTGCCATTTTGGGGTGCCCCAACAGTGTTTTTTTTTTTTTGCCAAACTGCCCCAGTGGTGTGGGTGCCAAAATTTGGCACCCTTCCCCAACTACTTTCCAATTACCAATTCTCAACCAACTTTTAAATTTACTAGTAATATTTTATATGCTTTAACGATTGTTTAACCACCTCATAATCACGATTTTAATTAACAAACTAACTTTCTACTAGTTTTCTATGCACATCAACAAATTAGTTAGGTGCCACATTTTTTTGAAAATTGCAACATCTTCTTTTGAAAATGATTTTCCTTTCCGTGTGTGAATGACCCATATCTTTTATGGTGTGTGAAAAAACCTTAAAAGAACTGGTCTAATTTAAATGGAACGAAGGAAACACCTATTGTGGTTTAGGTTTTATTGCTTCCTTATCGGATTGGTCTCTAATTGCACAAAAATCTATATCTTCATACAACAACAGCCCTCTCCAAACTGAGCTCTTAGCCATTCAGGAGGCAATTAAATTGTCACTAACACATGATTATAATGTTGTATATCTTTATAGTGATTGCTTGAATGCTGTTATGCAGATCGGAGGGAAGTCTGAGTGCCATCACCATGATGCTTTTTTGTTACGCAACCTAAATATGGAGATCTCCAAGCTGATATTTTGTAGGATCTCCAAGGTTTCGCGTAAAGATGTCCAACGGGCTCATTTCCTAGCTAAGCAAGTTGTTACTCCATTTCAGCATCACCCAGATACACAGGAGATGGAGGATAGCTTCAGCCTACAAGCTAATTTTGTTGTTGTTTGGTGGTTTTTTAGCTTGTTCTATATTGTTATGTTGTTTCCTATCTTGTAACTGCTTGTTTATCTATCGAAATTCTCTCTATTTCACCCCCCCCGCCCCCCCCCAAAAAAAAAAAAAAAAAAAAAAAAACTAGTCTAATTTATTCAGTTCAAAAGAAAAAAAAAAACTACTAGTCTAAAGTATAAGGGCGACTTGTTTAAAAGTCTTTGACAAAGGATTTGTAACCCCATTAATCCATCAAACAAATTTATAACCTATCTAGTCCTCACACTGGCATCTTTACTTCTTTTTTTTTTACTTTACCCAAAAAAAAGTTTGTATCCTATGAAAGTGCCTAAAACCATAGGGTACCCTATAAGAGTGCCTAAAATCCTAAGGTACTCTACGAAAGTGCCTAAACCTTAGGGTACCCTATAAAGTGCCTGAAACCCTGGGGTATCCTATGAAAGTGTCTAAACCACTAAAACTCTATCATAAAAAAGTACACCCTAAAACCTAAACCCTAGGATACCCTATAAAAGTGTCTAATACCCTAGGGTACTATATGAAAGTGCCCAAATCCTAGGGTACCCTATGAAAATGCATAAAGCACTGAAACACTATAATAGGAAAGTGCACCCTAAAACCCAAACCCTAGATACCTTTTGAAAGTGCCTAAATCCTTAAAAAAAAATCATAAACCTTAGACCTTGTAAATTTTAGCATGGACTAAATGACCAATAAGTCTCATTTCTGAACCCTAGAACAATCAACTAAAAATATAAAAAATACCCAATAAGTCTCTTTTGGTTAGCTTTTAATTTTTGCACCGTTGGATGGAACACTCTAGTTCTATGTGCACCCTTAGATTACTCCATACCAAGTGCCTACCGCGCTGGATAATTTTACCCTTCTTGATTACATCGGCTGCTTCTCTTCTCTCCTCTTTTCTCACACACCAGATGAACAGGCAACACCTCTCTCTCCTCGCAAACACCTAACGAACCCTCTCCTCTCTTCCAGATCAAAATCCAATCTCTCCTCCATCCACCTTCTCCCTCTCAAGCAGAGGCGGCGGCAACAGACTACCTTGTCTCTGACGACTTTAATTGTCACCCGTTCCGGCGAAATAATTTTTCAATTTGGTATGATTTCCATTTTTTAGGGGTTTTTTTTTCTCCCAAATTTCTGATGGGTTTTGTTGGGGGAGTTTGTATTCCTGATTTGGTGGTTGAAAATGGGGGAAACCATGATGTGGCACAAATGGCTCTTCCCATTTCCTCAGCCAAATTTTGGCGGGAGAAATGGCCGGGGCAATTTTTGGCTCCCACAAATGGTTGGGCGTTGGAGGGTGCAAAAATGGTACGGGGTGCCAAAAATGGTACGGGGTGCTATATGGGAAGCCATATCCATTTTTGGCACCCCAAGCCATTTTCAGGGCCCCCAACGGCAAGCTATTTGTGGGAGCCAAAAATGGCCCCAGCCATTTCTCTGGCCAAATTTGGCTGAGGAAATGGCTCCAGCCATTTCATCCACGTCACCATTTCCCTCTATTTTCAACAACCAAAACCCCCCAAAAAATCTGAAACTCGTCGGATTTCTTTTACATTCCTAGAAATCAAAATTAATTTGGAAACAATAAACATACCGGACTACCGGACTTCATTGTCAGTCACAAAAGTCGCCGGACTGTGACTCCGGAAACTCGTCGAAGCAGGATTGTCCGAGAGAGAGAGAGAGTCGTAGACTCTGTTCATTTTTCTGGCTTTGGGAGTAAATGAAATGAAGGAGATGAACTTTCCAGAGAAAGAAAGGCGATGAAAACAAAGGATAAGACTTTAAGGGAAATTATCCTGTGTGATCTCATTTGACCTTTGCTCAATGTTTTGACCGTTGAAACTCCAACCAACAGTACAAAATGTATCCGTTTGGTCCTTCTTTTTTTCTTTTTCTTTTTTCCAACGGTAATAATCAAGTCCCTATAAATTGATTAGTTGTGTTGAGTTTCTCACACCAAAAAATTATGGATTCTTCATACAAACAAACTACAAAGAGAGGAAAGGCGTTTTCAAAATCAGAAGATGTTGCGATTTGTAATGCTTGGTTAAGCATTACTCAAAATCCGATCATAGGTAATTCGTTAAAGTATATAATCATGATTAGGAGGTGATTAAACAATCGTTAAAGTATATAATTATTAATAAAAAATTGAAAAGTTAATTATTAACTAACTTTCTAGGAAAGGAATGGGTAAAAAGTTTGGTAGGGAAAGTTAGTTAATTAAAATTGTGATTACGAGGTGGTTAAACAATCGTTAAAATGTATTAATTAATTATTTCTAGAAAAGTTAAAAGTTACTGTAATTGACATTTAGTGGTTGGAAGGTAATTGAGGAATTTGGCATCCCAAATTTGACATCCACACCACTGAAGCAGTTTGGCCAAATAAATACTGTTGGGATGCTAAATTTAGATTTGTAGGTGCCAAATTCAATTTGGCACCCCAAAAATGGCACCCACTTGGAGATGCTCTAATGAATCACATTGGGCTGTGATATTTGACTTCCGACTGTGCCTACGCAGAACGTAATTGGAATATCAATCATATGCAGGTTTTCTTTCTCGATTCTTCCAAATGACGACCATCAACGCTGCCATAGATCAGCAAAAGAAAACTGATAATAATGTTGGAAACCCTAGGTCTCAGAATTCGGTTTCTGGATTCAGGCGATGGGGCAGGAAATTCCCATTCATTAGATACGGGCTTCCCATGATTTCACTCACAGTGGTTGGAGCCCTTGGCCTCGGCCATCTCTTGCAAGGCAGGTCAGTTTTTATTGGAACTGCTGTTTATTTTTTATTACAATCTTGCACAGAACGTGCATTCAATCTAGATGCTAATAAGGGTTAGTATAACTTGAGTAGTTTGTTTCTATCGGTGAAGGGATTTTGCATGATTCGTGACTTTGTGAGGGAATCTCTTACACGAAATCTCTTGTAACTAAACTATTGATTTCTAGTTTAAGATGAGATTCGCTAGATGTTGGCTGTGGACTTTTGCGTGATTAGTTGGTTAATTTGCCTCATATGTTTGTGAATCCTTTTTGGTAAATCTTTCTATGTAATGTCTAGGTTTTATAGAGAGTGGATGATTGGATTGTTTTCATAGTATTTTTTCGGATTGGTTTCATAGTAGTTTTCCGGCCACCTCCGTTTTGTGTCTCTCTAGTGTTTTGGAGATGCTGCTTCCAAAACACTAGAGAGACATTCCAGTGCTTCTAGAGTATTAAGCAGTAGCTACCTGTCAAAATTTGTAATAGAGGGCTCAGCGGCATTCCCCTTCTTGAAGTTGCTTGATCATTTGGGCTGGAGTCTAGATCCTGAGTGCTAATGCCAGATGACTTTTATAGGTGTTTTTTTTATGGGTAATTAAACCATTTTATTAGAAACGAAAATGAGGAAATCCTCAAGAGATACAAAAAACCAAGGCATGAGCATATATAAGAGGAATGCCAATGCTTGCAAAACTAAAGCCTATGAGAAAAGTAAACAACTAGAGAACTCAAGCAAGTATGTGCCAATTCTGGCAGAGCAAAGAAGATAAAGAGGTAGGCTTAATATTTCTGCTTTGGGTACCTTGCCCTGACCAATAACAGCATGAGGTGGCTTATGAATTCCTCTAAAAATTCTAGTGTTGCTTTCTGGCCATAAGAAATAGACCGCAGCAGCAAAGGCAAGCCTACGTAAGAAGTTAGGAAAACCTTCCCTTCGAATTTAAAATAGAACCATTCAATTTTCCGAAACCAAGAGCAGGACCTCTAGAAATGGACACTCAAAGAGAAGGTGCTCTAGAGTTTCAAGAAGTTGGTCATACAGAGAACAAGTAGAACTAGCAATGGTCCCCCAGCTGTGAAGCTTGTCTTTGATTCATTAACACCTAACAACCATCCATAGAAGCCGACCAAAAAAAAAAAACAGCCATCCATAGAATGAAACTATGCCTGAGAACCAAATTACCACTACTACAAAAAAGCATAAAGATCACGGGCTTTTGGTGTGATCTTTCTTAATCTTGGTTGAAAAACCGTGATCTAACCTAGTGTGATTAAAAGTCCCCATCTTTCAATCACGGTTCTAGACCGTGATGAAAACTCATTAAAAACTGCGATTATAACAAAAAAAACTGTGATCTTTAACAACATAACATCTCAGTTTTGCCTAAAAACCGTGATTGTTTGCAGGGAAACCATCTCAGGCTTTAGTAAAACCATGATTAAAAAAATGAAAAAAACCGTGATCTTTCCTTTACCCAAAAGATCTCAGTTTCATATAAAACCGTGATTAAACCTGTTCTACTAAAATAAAATAAAATTCTCCACCATCATCTACATACAATAAAATATAAATTGCAAGCAACAACAATTAAAATTGAATTAAATAGTAATTCATATTGATCTTCCAAAACGTGTTACATAACAAATTGGTATCGGATAACTAGTTTCCAACTTCTGCAAATGGAGTCGGTAGAAATTAGGCCAAGCCTTCCAAAAAAGAACCACAACTACAATATACGTCTACAATGATCACCTAACTATCACTAGCCCCTTCCTCCGACCAAAAAGTTTCTTCACTCAAGTCGCGGCACATACTTCATCATGGGAGCACTTCCATCGACTACTCTCCCCTAAAAAGTGAAGTTACAGGTGAAAGCAACCATATTCTAATATCCAAAAAATATATGTCAAATGAACCAAGAAATGCGCAAAACTAACATCCCTTTTCAAATCGCACTAAACTGACCCAAGTCAATCTTCAATTCCAACTTCCATCTGCAAGGTAAAAAGATTATAGACTGATAACACACTTCGGGAGCGGGTGCGCATCAAGAATTGGAGTAACATATGTGCTTCCCTATCTAATACCCAATTTCTCATGAACAAGAAGCATGGAAAAATGCAGTCAAGATAAGCCAACACTAGGAGTTCTGTTTCAGGAAAAAGAAAAAGAAATAGAAAGGCCAATGAAACAAATGCCCAGAGCCCAGCCATAGGCAGTGTATCCCCCACACAAACTGTGAGAACCCACTAAAGGAGTTGTCCCACATCGACTAGATGTGGGAACGTAATGCTATGAAATCTTCTCTTAAAACATTATGAATAAGCTATGAAGCACAGATACTCTATTTTGGCCTCTGTATCACGTATCCGTAGCGGATACCGATACTCTTGGATACTCTCCGGATACGTATTATGTTTTTTTAAAGTATCCAGAATTTAAATTTATTTTTGGTATTCGGATACGTTTTGGATAGCTAGGATAGTCTTGGACGCACGGGTAAATATGTCATTACTCGAAATATATGGGTTAAAAGTGTAATTAGGGCTTTTTATGTGTTTTCCCCCAAATCGATCGACATAGCTTCTTCTCTCTCTCCCTCTCTCTCGTCCTTCATCTCACATTGTGTATATATATATAATGGTGACCTTGTGTAATGGAATTTTAGGAATTAAAAATAAAAAATATTTAATTTTATATTCTTATATTTAACGTATCCCCCAACGTATCGTATCCAACTTTTTCGAAAAATCACGTATCGACGTATCCGTATCGTATCCGTATCCATGCTTCATAGTGAATAAGAAAAATAATTACAAAAATTAAGAATACTGTCTCCATAGTTGTGGGTTTAGGAAAACTTATTCTCAAAGATTACATGTATCATCTTATTCCAATAAAATCACAAAAATATTAACCTCCCTGTGAGGCCGAGTTATTATTTCCATGACCTAAGAGTAAAACTAATGTCAAAAAGATGTCAATAATAAAATTCA
The DNA here is from genome assembly GCA_036023075.1 of Gaultheria prostrata. Lineage (NCBI taxonomy): Eukaryota > Viridiplantae > Streptophyta > Magnoliopsida > Ericales > Ericaceae > Gaultheria > Gaultheria prostrata. The sequence goes on along the minus strand of JAXBDA010005887.1, from coordinate 8,427 downwards.
CCGAAATGGTCCTTATGTGATTCACACTCTCCTTAAGATGCTATGGCTACTCTTAAGTAATTTGATGTCCACTACTTTCTAAAAGACATCGTACGACAAATCCCTTTGTAAATATCTATATAACACACATATACCTGTGATTACCACCATGACATAAGATGCTGTGGCTATTCCCAAGTCATTTTGATACTCACTACTTTAAAATATTTGGCATTATGCACACTATTAATAATATGGTGATTTCTAACAATTGTCGAATAGTCTCCAAAAAACTACCAATAAAGACATGAGTCCCATAGGGAAAATCAATCATATCACATTTGGAGTGTCACATGACATTCCCAAAATTGTTTAATACATTTTTAATACATATATCACGATGCCCAAAGACAATTTAGTCTTTGTTTCTATTTGAATTGGTGTAATCCAAATTGGTAATTGTCATGATCATCAACTAAATAAATTTAAATCATGAAATTAACATGCCACAAAAACCAGATATGTCCGATTGACCATAGTAGTAAAAATAATGAGATTTACTTTTCAAGGGCATTTATTAATGGATGTGCCTACTGCATGCGGATAGATCGCCGCTAGTCCAATTGGTTCAAATTTCATTTGTTAATGAACAAAAGAAAGCCATTGATCAACCATCGTGGCTCTCGCATCAAGTGGCACCTATTACCAAAGGCCATACATATTGATAACAAAGAAGTGCCAAAGTACCCTTCCAAACTAGCGTCATGACTCCTCAACATGTCACGTGACTTTTCATAAAGTTGCATCCCAAACGGACTGTAAATTACCGTTAAAGAACCGCCCCAATATGGAACCTACGTGTATTCCTCTCCTCTGAGATTGTTTTATCTAGACACATGGTGCTGTGGTGGTTCAAAAGGAAGAAAGGAAACTAAATTCTAACTTTTAGTGGTGCCTCTTATAAACAACGGTTCAAGTTTCTTGTAAGGAACAAATGAATAGAAAAACCTCATTCGGTCATTCAAAATACAGAATAATTTCCTTAATAGCAAATGATCAATATTCAACCATGCATATAGCAAATGTATCGTAGCAAAATCAAAGATTCAATGGATTACTGACTACTAGTGTAGGCGAATTTACTTCACTGATTTCCATTCTCTAAAACACGTTGAATTTTTTAAAAAAAAATCTTACTAGTAATCAAAGTCTATTGATTTCATACTTGATCAAATTTACACTTCAAGGCAACAGTTTCATTTTGGCAATAAACATGATCAACAGTCATGACTAGTTTGAAGGAATGAAGAACCGACAACACGGTAACTAAAACAAATGCTCCTATTAACTTTTCAGGCAAACGCACGGGGCCAAGATCAACATTGAGATAGGTTGACATATTATCAGTTTTTGGTTTTTTTCATAAAACATGTCAAATATCAACGATAACCGGTTTCAAAAATTGGAGTAAGATAATCAATAAATTCTTTATACTAAACAAAATGGCATGAAGGAGGCTCTGATACCAATTGAAAGAAATTGATAATACCTGTGAGCGCAGCGGAAACTTGAAATCGTACCTTCAACCATTATTGTTCAAGTGATCGAACAAAGCAGAGAGATCTTCTAACCTATGACCCACGCAGTGAACTCCATTGATGGAAACATGCTTGTTCTTATTCGGGTTAGGTCAGGAACCCTCTGAATGCGGTATTTATAGGCAAAACATTTCCTACCATCAAGGAAAAGTTGTCTCCAAAAGGTGTCTTTCTATAGGGGTGTGTCTTTTGGTCATGTGTCTATTCATTAAGGGATATGACTTTTGATATACCTTATTCCAATAAGTATACCCTTTCACATAGGATACATCATTTCACATGGGATGTATCTTTTCATCATAAGACACCTTTTCACAATTAGACACCAAATAATTGGGCATTAATTTATCCTCATAATTCAATAAATAAATAGAAAGTGACATGTAGACCACATTATTTAATTTCTTATATTTTCTTCAATTTTTTGTCCTTTCTTGGAGGGACCCATCGTCCTTTTTAGAGTTTTGGAGACCAAAATGGAGGTGTAGATCTCTAATTTGGAGACCTAAAAGCAAATTTGGAGGCCAAATCTTTAAAAAGGACGGTGGGTCCCTCCAAAAAAGTTAAAGAAAAAAGTAATTCAATTACAGAATCTCCCCTCGATATGTCACATCCTACCTCTAAAATAGAGTTTTAGAGCTTGTTTGAAGATGCTCTCAAAGCCGCAACAGTTGATGTTCAGAGAAGGGAGTGATGGATTGCTTAAGGCCTGGTTTTCCATATGCTAAAATGGGAAACTCATAACATCAAGTGGGTGATTTTAGCAAATGAGAAAACCAGGTGCTAAAATCAACCCATTTTACTTGATTTTAGCACCTGGTTTTCTCATTTGCTAAAATCACCCACTTGATTTTATGAGTTTCCCATTTTAGCAAATGGGAAACTCCAAGTGTAAAATCACGGAAACAAATAATATTGGATTAGTCTATTAGGGCATGAACAATATAAACATATACAAGTACATATATCTACATATGCATACATGTTTGGATGTAAAATCAAATAACAGAGGAATCTATACCCTGAGAAAATTTCGTAATCGTTAGGTATCACTATATAGATAGAATCTTGAATCAATGAGAGGATGCAAAAAATTAAGGGGTTTAGGGTTTTTGTGTGGGCTTTGAAGAACAGGGTTACAGAGATCAATGTATAGAAAGCCATGACGTTGGTTGTCGCCTATGAACCAGGGTAAAGATGTCAGACTTCCTAAAGCTACTAAAATGCTCGTGGCATTAAAAGAAACGGTCGTGGAATTATCACTCCCCCCCGTGATTAAAAATAATATATCACCACTGTTTTTATCAAACCGAGATTAAAATAATTTGTCCGACTTTTTATCTCAGTTTTACAAGAACCGTGACCTTTTGATTCTTTTCAAAATTTCAAGCGTGATCTTTAGGCAGTTTTGTAGTAGTGTACTTTCTGCCAAGAGACTAGAGGATAGTGAATCCTAAAAGGCGAAGTCCAAACATCATTAGAGGTAATGCATGAGACTTTAGCTGCCGTAGGGTACCAGAAACCAACTGAACTGTGATCATAGTACTCAAGAAGAGGCCCAACTGGGTGCCAATTATCATGCCAGAAATAAGTAGAAGACCCTTCGCCAAGGATGCATCTAATAAGAAGTCTCACTTTGGGTTGAGCTGTAATGACTTCCTCCATGTCCACGAGCAAGAAGAGGGGATTTTCTTTTTCCAAAGGCACTGGCTCTTAATGATAAATTTGTAACTCCATTTTACCCATAAGGAGTTCTGAACATTTATAGGTGTTATTCACATGTAAAGTGAATATGGACGGTTTTTATACACTGGATTGACAGGAAGTTATTTCAATTGATTTTTTTTAACGTTATGTTTAATCGTGGGCAGTATTACACTTTGGACTGGATGCTTTGCTAGAAAGGGTGTTGTTAATCTCATTTTCATCTTATATTGTGTGCAGAAGGTAGGAATTTGAAGCGCATCTGTTTTGCTTGTTCTAAGTTAAACTTTAAGGGACAGGTCATAGTAGAATGCCTCGAGGATGTTAAGCTTCTTGATTAGTTTTTTCATCTTGTGGATCCTATGTACAATGTTCAGAGGACTTAGATCGGTTTGGTGACTTTGGATTGGATATTATTATCAAATAAGAGAAAGGGCGCTTTCCTTGTGACATAATACATCTCCTTATGCACTAGTTTACCATATTTTGAAGGGTACGTTTCTATGTTTAGATGTGAATTGTGCTATGAAAGAGGTGATCTTATTACCGAACTATTAGATTCTGGTTTTTAGTTTGGAACTTTGGATCAAGCTTTCTCCTCATCCCTGAGCATACGATATCTACATAGCTAGATCCCTGAGCATCTTCATTTCTTGAAAATCATTCTCCAAATCGTCAAAATGAAGAAATGTGTACTTCCCAACCATTCTTTATTTCCTTTTTCTAAGTGAAGAATCAATTTGATTTGTCATGTATGAAGAATCCTCTTCATTACGAAGAATGTTCTCCGTAGAGATTTACACAATAACAAGTGTATGACTTTCAACATTGGGATCCAACAACGGTAGCTAGAACCTTTGTGATGCACTTGTATAGGACATTGCAACAAGCAATAGGACGATACTCCTTCCTTATATGAGGCAGTTAGCCTTGGGAATAAGTGTTAGGAATGTAGCCTTAACATCCCTGAGCATACAGCCATTGTCAGAAAAGGAGATCGCTGCTGACACAACATCTGGACCAACAACACTGTAATTTTCCTATAAGCTTGCATTGTAACCATCCGGACCAGGTGATTCATCCCCATTGATTGCAAACATAGCCTTCTTTATTTCCTCCTCAGAAACAGGAGAAATCAGAGCTGCATGATTCTCACTTGTCACTTTATTTCTGAAATTTAATTCCCCTGAGGAGCTCCTTTTGTAGTCAAAATTTGATCCCAACATCTTTTCATAAATCTCAGAATTTCAGCTGAGTTTCCTGTTTTTAGCACCCGTGACTTTTAGCATTTTCAATTTCCCATTGCTAAAAGCATCGCAGGTAGGGCTGTAACCGGTTTGGTTCAGTCGGGTTCTCCGGCGTTTTGGAGTGAACCGGGGAAAACCGGTTCGGGATACTAGGGAACCGAAACCGGTTTTGTAGAGATCGGTTCCTTTCCGGTTCGGTTCTTCCCGGTTCGGAGATCGGTTCGGTTCACCAAAGAGAGAGGGAGAGAGAGAGAAGAGACGATAGGGACTTCAAAAATCATCACATATAGATCTACTGATCATCATCACCAAAAATCAACCACAATCTACAGATCTGTTCATCCTCAAAATCATAATCATATATACATATATATAGATGAAAATCAGAATCAGAATCATATCAAAGATCGAGGGAAAAAAACATACACACACACATATATATATACACTGTGTGAGATTACTGATCGAGAGAATACAGATCGAGGGAGTTGATGGTGTTAGCCGCCGATGACGACGATGGTGAGAGAGAGGTAGAGACGTAGTGTAAATCGAAGAGGATTATCTGGTCTTTGATCTAGAGAGAGAGGCGGCGCCTCTCTCATGTCTGTGTATTGTGTAATGAAAAGAAGTAATGAAATGGTATAGGGTTTAGAATTTAAAAGGGGTAAAGGAAATCTGAAGAAAAAGTAATAAATAATTTTATTACCTTGTTGTAGAGCAAAAGGTAGGCTAGCCGAGTGGTAAAGCGCTAGGCTACCTTGGGAATGGACAGGGTTCGGTTCCTATCCTCATCATTTTTGAGTAATAATAAGAGTATATATACGACAAGGATCCAGTCAGGACTCCCTGACTTTAAAAAAATGCGGACTTTGCATTTCCCGGCCAAATGGTCGGGATCCGAACTGTTGGATGTGTTTTAAAGGGCCTACGCGAAGATTTGGCAAAAAAAAAAGATCGGGAAGGCCTTCATTCGAACAGTTTTCCTTGAAATACATATCCTACGGTTTGTATGAAAACTGCTCGGATGAAGCCCTTCCGGTCATATTTTTTGCCGATCCTCACGTAGGCCCTTGAAAACACATTTTAAACATATCCAACGGTTTGGATCCCAACCATTTGGCCGGGAGATGAAGGTCCGGATTTTTTTAAAGCACGGGAGTCCGGACCTGATCCGGGTCTTATATATATATATAACTAGTTCGGTTCGGTTCGATTTGAACCGGGGGCTAAAATCTCTTGAACCGGGAACCGAACCGGTTTTTAAAAAATTAAAATTTCTTGAACCGGACCGAACCGGGATAAATAAAAAACCGAAAAAATCAACCGGTTCACTGGTTCGGTTCTTTTTTTTTTTTTGTTCAGCCCTAATCGCAGGTGATTTTTTTTTTTTTTGAATCCCTCCCTTTTATGGTTCGACATTTAACAATTCAATTAAGGAGAAGTCAAACTTTTAGCACTTTTAGGCAAAAATGACTTTTAGCTAATGGGAAACAAAATGGTTTTTTGGTGATAAAAAAAAAAAGATTTTTTGCACTTTTAGGCAAAATGACTTTTAGCTATGGGTGCTAAAAATGGGAAACTTGGCTTCTTCACCTCCATATGGTCCCTCGAGTCTGTTACTCTTCTTATCATAGATGGACAAAATTTTATTCCTCGTCCTATGGGTTGCAACTTTCTTAGGATAAAAGTTTGTATTAACGTCGCCCAACTCCAACCATCTAATTCTGGACTTCTATCGCCTCTTCAGCTGCCCTGAGATCTGCATATCTAAGTAAACAGACCTCTTCTGCCTCAAGAAGGCCTACAGCTGCGCTGAGATCTGCATATCTAAGTAAACAGACCTCTTCTGCCTCAAGAAGGCCTACATCACTTGACAAGGCACATTTCTCCTGAGTTCTAGATAAATCTTTCTAGCTGCCAAAACCCCGAGCTTGATATCACTATAAAACTTGGCATTAAGTTTCGAGGAAGAGGTTTCAGCGTTGTGAGTTTCTTATACGAAAACATCATAGGCAAAACTGTGTCATCCACTAGCATATTCCAGTACTGGCTAAGAGTAGGAGTGAAACTGTTATGATACATCCCAATTCCAAAATTAAGAAATTTAAAAGGTTTCCTTCCACCCATATAAGGCATGACAAAGATAACCACTTGGCAATGATCTGACACACCTTGAGCTCAAATAGCTGCTTTGCCATTTAGAGTTGAAAAGGCCTCTATCCAATCTGCTGCTAATATGACCCAGGCCTCCTCTTTTATTAGACCAGGTAAATCACATCCCCTGTGATTTTTAATCTTCCATGTCAATGTCCTCCAAACACTTGTTCAATTCATCTGCAGCATAGAGTCAAAATTATTAGGGTCTGACCAGTCATTCTGTGTTCTAACTATAGTGAAATCCGCAATCAAAATCCAAGGTTGATCACTTACACTTCTATGCAGGCTCCTTAACTCCTCCCATATTTGTCTTCAAGTTACAGCTTGATTAATAAACCACAGAAATAACAAAAGACTTCAAGTCCTCCTTCACAGCAAGAACCACCATCTGCTCAGAAGAAAATAAAATCCTGACTGAAGACCTGAGCTTACTCCAGGCCACTGTTTCTTGGAAAAGACCCAGACCCAACATTATGAGCATGATCCCAATCTCAAGGAAGGCTATTCTTCATAGTATTTATTTTCAGCCCGTACTGTTATTTCAACAATCCCAATCAGAGACAACTTTCTATAAGCTATGAACTTTCTGATTTCTACTTGCTTAGAGGGATCATTAGGACACCTTATATACCAAAAGGCAAACTTAATCATCTTCTCTTGGGCTTTCTTCCTCTCTTCCCTGCCTTATAAGTCTTCACTCCTCCATTAGAATTCTTTGATCCATATTCATTCATAGTTATTAAAGCCTTACAAACAGCATCGGGTCAGTCATACCCACCCCATGATCATTAATTAGGTAGAAAGTCATATTGATCAATACAAGCTTCTTCACCGGGGTCTTCCTTATTTGTGTTTGAAGTAGTAGCATTACTGTTGCAACCAATATCCTCAGAAACTGCCTTACCCTTGCCAGTTAGCTCCTAAGAATCTGAATTAATAGCATCCCGAGGGAGCACCAGACTATCAAGCTTTACCCCACTGCCACTTGGAACCTTTTTTGGGGGGTAACGTAATTCTTATTAAAGAACACCACCAAGAACAAAAGGCTAAGGGTACCTTCAGAGCCTATTCAAAGAAAACAATGAACCTATGCAGCTCTACACCCAAGCTACTGCACAATACATCTATCCACCTTGCACAGCTTTAGATTTTCAGGTGAACAAGGCAGTTTCTTCCACCCCATTAAGCCTGCTCTAATATCCCCCTCAATACCCAAAATAACCGTATCCACAGACCCTTTTTTTTGTTCAAATACTCTGCCATTTCTCTCTCTCCAGAGATGGTATACAAGGGCTGAAAAAGTTAGCCTGAGAACAATGCTGGAATTAGATTTACCCCATGCCCGAATGGACATCCAATCCAGAACATCTGCCCGCTTCTGAGGAAAATTACTGCACCCACACTTCTGCATAGAATGCCCCGGAATTGTGAAAGAGAAGTGGCATTCAAAGAAGAGGTGACTGTGATTCTCTCACTGTAGAGCATAGCACACAACCATCATCAGGGATCACCCCCCAAGCAGCCAATCTATCCGTGGTAAGACAGTTTACCATGGCAAGTGTCACGGGGTTACAAACCCACACTGAATTTTACCCGTGATGGCACCAAGTTCCAGCAAACTTGATCTCAGCCAACAAGTGTTTACACACGCACACGACTTGTAATTAAACGTCTAGCAAGCACACAATGATTACGGGAACCATCCCAACCTTTATTGCACCAACAATACAAGGAAAACACCT